>JABXNX010000044.1:231601-252780 GCA_014843695.1 Archivesica marissinica | reverse complement strand
ACGTAACTCACTGTCATACATGTATAACCATACTTAACTCACTGTCATACATGTATGACCATACGTAACTCACTGTCATACATGTATACCCATACGTAACTCACTCTCATACATGTATAACCATGCGTAGCTCACTGTCATAAATGTATGTCCATACGTAGCTCACTGTCATACATGTATAACCATACTTAACGTGCTGTCATACATGTATAACCATACGTAGCTCACTGTCATACATGTATTGCCATACGTAACGTTCTGTCATACATGTATAACCTTACGTAACGTGCTGTCATACATGTATAGCAATACGTAACGCCCTGTCATAAATGTATAGCCATATGTAACGTTCTGTCATACATGTATAGACATACGTAACGCCATGTCATACATGTATAGTCATACGTAACTCACAGTCATACATGTATAGCCATACGTAACTCACGGTAATACATGTATAACCATACGCAACGCCTTGTCATACATGTATAACCATACGTAACTCACTGTCATACATGTATAGCCATACGTAACTCACGGTAATACATGTATAACCATAGGTAACGTGCTGTCATACATGTATAGCCATACGTAACGCCCTGTCATACATGTATAACCATACGTAACTCACTGTCATACATGTATAACCATACGTAACTCACCTTCATACATGTATAACCATAGGTAACGTGCTGTCATACATGTATAGCCATACCTAACGTTCTTTCATACATGTATAGCCATACGTAGCGCACTGTCGTACATGTATAACCATACGTAACTCACTGTCATACATGTATAGCAATACGTAACTCTCTGTCATACATGTATAACCATACGCAACGCATTGTCATACATGTATAACCATACGTAACTCACTGTCATACATGTATAACCATACGTAACTCACTGTCATACATGTATAACCATACGTAACATGCTGTCATACATGCATAGCCATACGTAACGCCCTGTCATACATGTATAACCATACGTAGCGCACTGTCATACATGTATAGCCATACCTAACGTTCTGTCATACATGTATAGCCATACGTAACGCACTGTCATACATGTATAACCATACGTACCTCACTGTCATACATGTATAGCCATACGTATCTCACTGTCATACATGTATAACCATACGCAACGCCTTGTCATACATGTATAACCATACGTAACTCACTGTCATACATGTATAACCATACGTAGCTCACTGTCATACGTGTATAGCCATACGTAGCTCACTGTCATACATGTATATCCATACGTAGATCACTGTCATACATGCATAACCATACGTAGCGCCCTGTCATACATGTATAACCATACGTAGCGCCCTGTCATACATGTATAACCATACGTAACGTGCTGGCATACATGTATAGCCGTACGTAGCGCCCTGTCATACATGTATAGCCATACGTAACTCATTGTCATACATGTATAACCATACGTAACGCCCTGTCATACATGTATAGCCATACGTAACCCACTGTCATACATGTATAGCCATAGGTAACTCACTGTCATACATGTATAACCATACGTAACGCAATGTCATACATGTATAACCATACGTAACTCACTGTCATACATGTATAACCATACGCAACGCCTTGTCATACATGTATAGCCATACGTAACTCACTGTCATACATGTATAACCATACGTACCTCACTGTCATACGTGTATAGCCATACGTAACTCACTGTCATACATGTATAGCCATACGTAACTCACTGTCATACATGTTTAACCATAGGTAACGTGTTGTCATACATGTATAGCCATTCGTAGCGCCCTGTCATACATGTATAACCATACGTAACTCACTGTCATACATGTATAGCCATACGTAACTCTCTGTCATACATGTATAACCATACGCAACGCCTTGTCATACATGTATAACCATACGTAGCTCACTCTCATACATGTATAACCATACGTAACTCACTGTCATACATGTATAACGATACGTATCTCACTGTCATACATATATAACCATACGTAACATGCTGCCATACATGTATAGCCATACGTAGCGCCCTATCATACATGTATATCCATACGTAGCGCCCTGTCATACATGTATAACCATACGTAACGTGCTGGCATACATGTATAGCCGTACGTAGCGCCCTGTCATACATGATTAGCCATACGTAACTCATTGTCATACATGTATAACCATACGTAACGCCCTGTCATACATGTATAACCATACGTAACTCACTGTCATACATGTATAACCATACGTAACTCACTGTCATACATGTATGACCATACGTAACTCACTGTCATACATGTATACCCATACGTAACTCACTCTCATACATGTATAACCATGCGTAGCTCACTGTCATAAATGTATGAACATACGTAGCTCACTGTCATACATGTATAACCATACTTAACGTGCTGTCATACATGTATAACCATACGTAACTCACTGTCATACATGTATTGCCATACGTAACGTTCTGTCATACATGTATAACCTTACGTAACGTGCTGTCATACATGTATAGTAATACGTAACGCCCTGTCATAAATGTATAGCCATATGTAACGTTCTGTCATACATGTATAGACATACGTAACGCCATGTCATACATGTATAGTCATACGTAACTCACGGTCATACATGTATAGCCATACGTAACTCACGGTAATACATGTATAACCATACGCAACGCCTTGTCATACATGTATAACCATACGTAACTCACTGTCATACATGTATAACCATACGTAACTCACCTTCATACATGTATAACCATAGGTAACGTGCTGTCATACATGTATAGCCATACGTAACGCCCTGTCATACATGTATAACCATACGTAACTCACTGTCATACATGTATAACCATACGTAACTCACCTTCATACTTGTATAACCATAGGTAACGTGCTGTCATACATGTATAGCCATACGTAACGCCCTGTCATACATGTATAACCATACGTAGCTCACTGTCATACGTGTATAGCCATACGTAGCTCACTGTCATACATGTATATCCATACGTAGATCACTGTCATACATGTATAACCATACGTAGCGCCCTGTCATACATGTATAACCATACGTCGCGCCCTGTCATACATGTATAACCATACGTAACGTGCTGGCATACATGTATAGCCGTACGTAGCGCCCTGTCATACATGTATAGCCATACGTAACTCATTGTCATACATGTATAACCATACGTAACGCCCTGTCATACATGTATAGCCATACGTAACCCACTGTCATACATGTATAGCCATAGGTAACTCACTGTCATACATGTATAACCATACGTAACGCAATGTCATACATGTATAACCATACGTAACTCACTGTCATACATGTATAACCATACGCAACGCCTTGTCATACATGTATAGCCATACGTAACTCACTGTCATACATGTATAACCATACGTAACTCACTGTCATACATGTATAACCATACGTAACTCACTGTCATACATGTTTAACCATAGGTAACGTGTTGTCATACATGTATAGCCATTCGTAACGCCCTGTCATACATGTATAACCATACGTAACTCACTGTCATACATGTATAGCCATACGTAACTCTCTGTCATACATGTATAACCATACGCAACGCCTTGTCATACATGTATAACCATACGTAGCTCACTCTCATACATGTATAACCATACGTAACTCACTGTCATACATGTATAACCATACGTATCTCACTGTCATACATATATAACCATACGTAACATGCTGTCATACATGTATAGCCATACGTAGCGCCCTATCCTACATGTATATCCATACGTAGCGCCCTGTCATACATGTATAACCATACGTAACGTGCTGGCATACATGTATAGCCGTACGTAGCGCCCTGTCATACATGATTAGCCATACGTAACTCATTGTCATACATGTATAACCATACGTAACGCCCTGTCATACATGTATAGCCATACGTAACCCACTGTCATACATGTATAGCCATAGGTAACTCACTGTCATACATGTATAACCATACGCACCGCCTTGTCATACATGTATAGCCATACGTAAATCACTGTCATACATGTATAACCATACGTAACTCAATGTCATACATGTATAGCCATACGTAGCTCACTGTCATACATGTATAGCCATACGTAACTCACGGTCATACATGTATAACCATACGTAGCATCCTGTCATACATGTATAACCATACGTAACGCACTGTCATACATGTATAGCCATACGTAACTCTCTGTCATACATGTATAACCATACGCAACGCCTTGTCATACATGTATAACCATACGTATCTCACTGTCATACATGTATAACCATACGTAACTCACTGTCATACATGTATAACCATACGTAACTCACTGTCATACATGTATAGCCATACGTAACATGCTGTCATACATGTATAGCCATACGTAACGCCCTGTCATACATGTATAACCATACGTAGCGCACTGTCATACATGAATAGCCATACCTAACGTTCTGTCATACATGTATAGCCATAAGTAACGCACTGTCATATATGTATAACCATACGTACCTCACTGTCATACATTTATAGCCATACGTACCTCACTGTCATACGTGTATAGCCATACGTAGCTCACTGTCATACATGTATATCCATACGTAGATCACAGTCATACATGTATAACCATACGTAACTCACTGTCATACATGTATAACCATACGTAACATCCTGTCATACATGTATAACCATACGTAGCGCCCTGTCATACATGTATAACCATACGTAACGCCCTGTCATACATGTATAACCATACGTAACGTGCTGGCATACATGTATAGCCGTACGTAGCGCCCTGTCATACATGTATATCCATACATAACTCACTGTCATACATGTATAGCCATAGGTAACGCCCTGTCATACATGTATAACCATACGCAACGCCTTGTAAAGACATGTATAGCCATACGTAACTCACTGTCATACATGTATAACCATACGTAACTCAAAGTCATACATGTATAACCATGCGTAGCTCACTGTCATAAATGTATAACCATACGTAGCTCACTGTCATACATGTATAACCATACTTAACGTGCTGTCATACATGTATAACCATACGTAGCGCCCTGTCATATATGTATAACCATACGTAACTCACTGTCATACATGTATAACCATACGTAACTCACTGTCATATATGTATAGCCATACGTAACTCACTCGCATACATGTATAACCATACTTAACGTGCTGTCATACATGTATAGCCATACGTAACGCCCTGTCAAACATGTATAACCATACGTAGCGCACTGTCATACATGTATAGCCATACCTAACGTTCTGTCATACATGTATAGCCATACGTAACGCACTGTCATACATGTATAACCATACGTAACTCACTTTCATACATGTATAGCCATACGTATCTCACTGTCATACATGTATATCCATACGCAACGCCTTGTCATACATGTATAACCATACGTAACGCCCTGTCATACATGTATAACCATACGTAGCGCACTGTCATAAATGTATAACCATACGTAGCTCACTGTTATACATGTATAACCATACTTAACGTGCTGTCATACATGTATAACAATACGTAGCGCCCTGTCATACATGTATAACCATACGTAACGTGCTGTCATACATGTATAACCATACGTAACTCACTGTCATACATGTATAGCCATACGTAACTCAATGTCATACATATATAGCCATACGCAACGCCTTGTCATACATGTATAACCATACGTAACGCCCTGTCATACATGTATAGCCATACGTAGCGCACTGTCATACATGTATAACCATACGTAGCTCACTGTCATACATGTATAACCATACTTAACGTGCTGTCATACATGTATATCCATACGTAGCGCCCTGTCATACATGTATAACCATACGTATCGTGCTGTCATACATGTATAACCATACTTAACGTGCTGTCATACATGTATAACCATACGTAGCTCACTGTCATACATGTATAACCATACGTAACTCACTGTCATACATGTATAACCATACGTAACTCACTGTCATACATATATAACAATGCGTAGCTCACTGTAATAAATGTATAACCATACGTAGCTCACTGTCATACATTTATAACCATACTTAGCGTGCTGTCATACATGCATAGCCATACGTAGCGCCCTGTCATATATGTATAACCATACGTAACTCACTGTCATACATGTATAACCATACGTAACTCACTGTCATACATGTATAACCATACGTAACTCACTGTCATACATGTATGACCATACGTAACTCACTGTCATACATGTATACCCATACGTAACTCACTCTCATACATGTATAACCATGCGTTGCTCACTGTCATAAATGTATGACCATACGTAGCTCACTGTCATACATGTATAACCATACTTAACGTGCTGTCATATATGTATAGCCATACGTAACTCACTCGCATACATGTATAACCATACGTAACGTGATGTCATACATGTATAGACATACGTAACGCCCTGTCATACATGTATAACCATACGTAGCGCACTGTCATACATGTATAGCCATACCTAAAGTTCTGTCATACATGTATAGCCATACGTAACGCACTGTCATACATGTATAACCATACGTAACTCACTTTCATACATGTATAGCCATACGTATCTCACCGTCATACATGTATATCCATACGCAACGCCTTGTCATACATGTATAACCATACGTAACGCCCTGTCATACATGTATAACCATACGTAGCGCACTGTCATAAATGTATAACCATACGTAGCTCACTGTTATACATGTATAACCATACTTAACGTGCTGTCATACATGTATAGCAATACGTAGCGCCCTGTCATACATGTATAACCATACGTAACGTGCTGTCATACATGTATAACCATAATTAACATGCTGTCATACATGTATAACCATACGTAACTCACTGTCATACATGTATAGCCATACGTAACTCAATGTCATACATATATAACCATAAGCAACGCCTTGTCATACATGTATAACCATACGTAACGCCCTGTCATACATGTATAACCATACGTAGCGCACTGTCATACATGTATACCCATACATAGCTCACTGTCATACATGTATAACCATACTTAACGTGCTGTCATACATGTATATCCATACGTAGCGCCCTGTCATGCATGTATAACCATACGTATCGTGCTGTCATACATGTATAACCATACTTAACGTGCTGTCATACATGTATAACCATACGTAGCTCACTGTCATACATGTATAACCATACGTAACTCACTGTCATACATGTATAACCATACGTAACTCACTGTCATACATATATAACAATGCGTAGCTCACTGTCATAAATGTATAACCATAGGTAGCTCACTGTCATACATTTATCATACTTAGCGTGCTGTCATACATGTATAACCATACGTTGCGCCTGTCATATATGTATAACCATACGTAACTCACTGTCATACATGTATAACCATACGTAACTATGTCATACATGTATAACCATACGTAACTCACTGTCATACATGTATAACCATACGTAACTCACTGTCATACATGTATAACCATACGTAACTCACTCTCATACATGTATAACCATACGTAACTCACTTTCATAAATTTATAACCATACGTAGCTCACTGTCATACATGTATAACCATACTTAACGTGCTGTCATACATGTAAAACCATACGTAACTCACTGTCATACATGTATAACCATACGTAACTCACTGTCATACATGTATAGCCATACGTATCTCTCTGTCATACATGTATAACCATACGCAACGCCTTGTCATACATGTATAACCATACGTAGCTCACTCTCATACATGTATAACCATACGTAACTCACTGTCATACATGTATAACCATACGTAACTCACTGTCATACATATATAACCATACGTAACATGCTGTCATACATGTATAGCCATACGTAGCGCCCTATCATACATGTATATCTATACGTAGCGCCCTGTCATACATGTATAACCATACGTAACGTGCTGGCATACATGTATAGCCGTACGTATCGCCCTGTCATACATGTATAGCCATACGTAACTCATTGTCATACATGTATAACCATACGTAACGCCCTGTCATACATGTATAGCCATACGTAACCCACTGTCATACATGTATAGCCATAGGTAACTCACTGTCATACATGTATAACCAAACGCACCGCCTTGTCATACATGTATAGCCATACGTAAATCACTGTCATATATGTATAATCATACGCAACGCCTTGTCATACATGTATAGCCATACGTAACTCACTGTCATACATGTATAACCATACCTAACTCACTGTCATACATTTGTAACCATACGTAACTCACTGTCATACATGTATAACCATAGGTAACGTGCTGTCATACTTGTATAGCCATACGTAACGCCCTGTCATACATGTATAACCATACGTATCGCACTGTCATACATGTATAGCCATACCTAACGTTCTGTCATACATGTATATCCATACGTAGATCACTGTCATACATGTATAACCATACGTAACTCACTGTCATACATGTATAACCATACGTAACATCCTGTCATACATGTATAACCATACGTAGCGCCCTGTCATACATGTATAACAATATACGTAACGCCCTGTCATACATGTATAACCATACGTAACGTGCTGGCATACATGTATAGCCGTACGTAGCGCCCTGTCATACATGTATAACCATACGTACCTCACTGTCATACATGTATAGCCATACGTAACTCACTGTCATAAATGTATAACCATACGCAACGCCTTGTCATACATGTATAACCATACGTAACTCACTGTCATACATGTATAACCATACGTAACTCACTGTCATACGTGTATAGCCATACGTAGCTCACAGTCATACATGTATATCCATACGTAGATCACTGTCATACATGTATAACCATACGTAGCGCCCTGTCATACATGTATAACCATACGTAGCGCCCTGTCATACATGTATAACCATACGTAACGTGCTGGCATACATGTATAGCCGTACGTAGCGCCCTGTCATACATGTATAGCCATACGTAACTCATTGTCATACATGTATAACCATACGTAACGCCCTGTCATACATGTATAGCCATACGTAACACACTGTCATACATGTATAGCCATAGGTAACACACTGTCATACATGTATAACCATACGCACCGCCTTGTCATACATGTATAGCCATACGTAAATCACTGTCATACATGTATAACCATACGTAACTCAATGTCATACATGTATAGCCATACGTAGCTCACTGTCATACATGTATAACCATACGTAACTCACGGTCATACATGTATAACCATACGTAGCATCCTGTCATACATGTATAACCATAAGTAACGCACTGTCATACATGTATAACCATACGTAAATCACTGTCATACATGTATAGCCATACGTAAATCACTGTCATACATGTATAACCATACGCAACGCCTTGTCATTCATGTATAGCCATACGTAACTCACTGTCATACATGTATAACCATACGTAACATCCTGTCATACATGTATAACCATACGTAGCGCCCTGTCATACATGTATAACAATATACGTAACGCCCTGTCATACATGTATAACCATACGTAACGTGCTGGCATACATGTATAGCCGTACGTAGCGCCCTGTCATACATGTATAGCCATACGTAACTCATTGTCATACATGTATAACCATACGTAACGACCTGTCATACATGTATAGCCATACGTAGCCCACTGTCATACATGTATAGCCATAGGTAACTCACTGTCATACATGTATAACCATACGCACCGCCTTGTCATACATGTATAGCCATACGTAAATCACTGTCATACATGTATAACCATACGTAACTCAATGTCATACATGTATAGCCATACGTAGCTCACTGTCATAAATGTATAACCATACGTAACTCACTGTCATACATGTATAACCATACGTAGCGCACTGTCATACATGTATAAACATACGTAACTCACTGTCATACATGTATAGCCATACGTAGCTCACTGTCATACATGTATATCCATACGTAGATCACTGTCATACATGTATAACCATACGTACCTCACTGTCATACATGTATAGCCATACGTAACTCACTGTCATACATGTATAACCATACGCAACGCCTTGTCATACATGTATAACCATACGTAACGTGCTGGCATACATGTATAGCCGTACGTAGCGCCCTGTCATACATGTATAGCCATACGTAATTCACTGTCATACATGTATAACCATACGTAACGCCCTGTCATACATGTATAGCCATACGTAACCCACTGTCATACATGTATAGCCATAGGTAACTCACTGTCATACATGTATAACCATACGTAACTCACTGTCATACATGTATAGCCATACGTAACTCACTGTCATACATGTATAACCATACGTAACTCACTGTCATACATGTATAACCATGCGTAGCTCACTGTCATAAATGTATGACCATACGTAGCTCACTGTCATACATGTATAACCATACCTAACGTGCTGTCATACATGTATCACCATACGTAGCTCACTGTCATACATGTATAGCCATACGTAACGTTCTGGCATACATGTATAACCATACATAACGTGCTGTCATACATGTATAGCCATACGTAACACCCTGTCATAAATGTATAGCCATACGTAACGTTCTATCATACATGTATAACCATACGTAACGCCATGTCATACATGTATAACCATACGTAACTCACTGTCATACATGTATAACCATACGTAACTCACCTTCATACATGTATAGCCATACGTACCGCCCTGTCATACATGTATAACCATACGTAGCGCACTGTCATACATGTATAGCCATACCTAACGTTCTGTCATACATGTATAGCCATAGGTAGCGCACTCTCATACATGTATAACCATACGTAACTCACTGTCATACATGTATAGCCATACGTAACTCTCTGTCATACATGTATAACCATACGCAACGCCTTGTCATACATGTATAACCATACGTAGCTCACTGTCATACATGTATAACCATACGTAACTCACTGTCATACATGTATAGCCATACGTAACTCTCTGTCATACATGTATAGCCATAGGTAGCGCACTCTCATACATGTATAACCATACGTAACTCACTGTCATACATGTATAGCAATACGTAACTCTCTGTCATACATGTATAACCATACGTAACGTGCTGGCATGCATGTATAGCCGTACGTAGCGCCCTGTCATACATGTATAGCCATAGGTAACTCACTGTCATACATGTATAACCATACGTAACGCCCTGTCATACATGTATAGCCATACGTAACCCACTGTCATACATGTATAGCCATAGTTAACTCACTGTCATACATGTATAACCATACGCACCGCCTTGTCATACATGTATAGCCATACGAAAATCACTGTCATACATGTATAACCATACGTAACTCAATGTCATACATGTATAGCCATACGTAGCTCACTGTCATACATGTATAACCATACGTAACTCACGGTCATACATGTATAACCATACGTAGCATCCTGTCATACATGTATAGCCATACATAACGCACTGTCATACATGTATAACCATACGTAACTCACTGTCATACATGTATAGCCATACGTAACTCTCTGTCATATATGTATAACCATACGCAGCGCCTTGTCATACATGTATAACCATACATAACTCACTATCATACATGTATAACCATACGTAACTCACTGTCATACATGTATAACCATACGTAACTCACTGTCATACATGTATAACCATACGTAACATGCTGTCATACATTTATAGCCATACGTAACGCCCTGTCATACATGTATAACCATACGTAGCGCACTGTCATACATGTATAACCATACGTACCTCACTGTCATACATGTATAACCATACGCAACGCCTTGTCATACATGTATAACCATACGTAACTCACTGTCATACATGTATAACCATACGTAGCTCACTGCCATACGTGTATAGCCATACGTAGCTCACTGTCATACATGTATATCCATACATAGATCATTGTCATACATGTATAACCATACGTATATCACTGTCATACATGTATAACCATACGTAACATCCTGTCATACATGTATAACCATACGTAGCGCCCTGTCATACATGTATAACCATACGTAACGCCCTGTCATACATGTATAACCATACGTAACGTGCTGGCATACATGTATAGCCGTACGTAGCGCCCTGTCATACATGTATAGCCATAGGTAACTCACTGTCATACATGTATAGCCATACGTAACGCCCTGTCATACATGTATAGCCATACGTAACCCACTGTCATACATGTATAGCCATAGGTAACTCACTGTCATACATGTATAATCATACGCACCGCCTTGTCATACATGTATAGCCATACGTAAATCACTGTCATACATGTATAATCATACGCAACTCAATGTCATACATGTATAGCCATACGTAGCTCACTGTCATAAATGTATAACCATACGTATCTCACGGTCATACATGTATAACCATACGTAGCATCCTGTCATACATGTATAGCCATACGTAACGCACTGTCATACATGTATAACCATACGTAACTCACTGTCATACATGTATAGCCATACGTAACTCACTGTCATACATGTATAACCATACGTAGCCCCTGTCATACATGTATAGCCATACGTAACTCACTGTCATACATGTATAACCATACGCAACGCCTTGTCATACATGTATAGCCATACGTAACGCACTGTCATACATGTATAACCATACGTAACTCACTGTCATACATGTATAACCATACGTAACTCACGGTCATACATGTATAACCATACGTAGCATCCTGTCATACATGTATAGCCATACGTAACGTACTGTCATACATGTATAACCATACGTAACTCACTGTCATACATGTATAGCCATACGTAACTCACTGTCATACGTGTATAACCATACGCAACGCCTTGTCATACATGTATAGCCATACGTAACTCACTGTCATACATGTATAACCATACGTAACCCACTGTCATACATGTATAACCATACGTAACTCACTGTCATACATGTATAACCATACGTAACATGCTGTCATACATGTATAACCATACGTAACTCACTGTCATACATGTATAACCATACGTAACTCACTGTCATACATGTATAACCATACGTAACATGCTGTCATACATGTATAGCCATACGTAACGCCCTGTCATACATGTATAACCATACGTAGCGCACTGTCATACATGTATAACCATACGTACCTCACTGTCATACATGTATAACCATACGCAACGCCTTGTCATACATGTATAACCATACGTAACTCACTGTCATACATGTATAACCAAACGTAGCTCACTGTCATACGTGTATAGCCATACGTAGCTCACTGTCATACATGTATATCCATACATAGATCACTGTCATACATGTATAACCATACGTATCTCACTGTCATACATGTATAACCATACGTAACATACTGTCATACATGTATAACCATACGTAGCGCCCTGTCATACATGTATAACCATACGTAACGCCCTGTCATACATGTATAACCATACGTAACGTGCTGGCATGCATGTATAGCCGTACGTAGCGCCCTGACATACATGTATAGCCATAGGTAACTCACTGTCATACATGTATAACCATACGTAACGCCCTGTCATACATGTATAGCCATACGTAACCCACTGTCATACATGTATAGCCATAGGTAACTCACTATCATACATGTATAACCATACGCACCGCCTTGTCATACATGTATAGCCATACGTAAATCACTGTCATACATGTACAACCATACGTAATTCAATGTCATACATGTATAGCCATACGTAGCTCACTGTCATACATGTATAACCATACGTAACTCACGGTCATACATGTATAACCATACGTAGCATCCTGTCATACATGTATAGCCATACGTAACGCACTGTCATACATGTATAACCATACATAGCTCACTGTCATACATGTATAGCCATACGTAACTCTCTGTCATACATGTATAAACATACGCAACGCCTTGTCATACATGTATAACCATACATAACTCACTGTCATACATGTATAACCATACGTAACTCACTGTCATACATGTATAACCATACGTAACTCACTGTCATACATGTATAACCATACGTAACATGCTGTCATACATGTATAGCCATAGGTAACGCCCTGTCATACATGTATAACCATACGTAGCGCACTGTCATACATGTATAACCATACGTACCTCACTGTCATACATGTATAACCATACGCAACGCCTTGTCATACATGTATAACCATACGTAGCTCACTGTCATACGTGTATAGCCATACGTAGCTCACTGTCATACATGTATATCCATACATAGATCACTGTCATACATGTATAACCATACGTATCTCACTGTCATACATGTATAACCATACGTAACATCCTGTCATACATGTATAACCATACGTAGCGCCCTGTCATTCATGTATAACCATACGTAACGCCCTGTCATACATGTATAACCATACGTAACGTGCTGGCATGCATGTATAACCGTACGTAGCGCCCTTTCATACATGTATAGCCATAGGTAACTCACTGTCATACTTGCATAACCATACGTAACGCCCTGTCATACATGTATAGCCATACGTAACCCACTGTCATACATGTATAGCCATAGGTAACTCACTGTCATACATGTATAACCATACGCACCGCCTTGTCATATATGTATAGCCATACGTAAATCACTGTCATACATGTATAACCATACGTAGCTCAATGTCATACATGTATAGCCATACGTAGCTCACTGTCATACATGTATAACCATACGTAACTCACGGTCATACATGTATAACCATACGTAGCATCCTGTCATACATGTATAGCCATACGTAGCGCACTGTCATACATGTATAACCATACGTAACTCACTGTCATACATGTATAGCCATACGTAACTCACTGTCATACATGTATAACCATATGCAACGCCTTGTCATACATGTATAGCCATACGTAACTCACTGTCATACATGTATATCCATACGTAACTCACTGTCATACATGTATAACCATACGTAACCCACTGTCATACATGTATAACCATACGTAACATGCTGTCATACATGTATAGCCATACGTAGCGCCCTATCATACATGTATATCCATACGTTGCGCCCTGTCATACATGTATAACCATACGTAACGTGCTGGCATACATGTATAGCCGTACGTAGCGCCCTGTCATACATGTATAGCCATACGTAACTCATTGTCATACATGTATAACCATACGTAACGCCCTGTCATACATGTATAGCCATGCGTAACCCACTGTCATACATGTATAGCCATAGGTAACTCACTGTCATACATGTATAACCAAACGCACCGCCTTGTCATACATGTATAGCCATACGTAAATCACTGTCATACATGTATAACCATACGTAACTCAATGTCATACATGTATAGCCATACGTAGCTCACTGTCATACATGTATAGCCATACGTAACTCACGGTCATACATGTATAACCATACGTAGCATCCCGTCATACATGTATAACCATACGTAACGCACTGTCATACATGTATAACCATACGTAACTCACTGTCATACATGTATAGCCATACGTAAATCACTGTCATATATGTATAATCATACGCAACGCCTTGTCATACATGTATAGCCATACGTAACTCACTGTCATACATGTATAACCATACGTAACTCACTGTCATACATTTGTAACCATACGTAACTCACTGTCATACATGTATAACCATAGGTAACGTGCTGTCATACTTGTATAGCCATACGTAACGCCCTGTCATACATGTATAACCATACGTATCGCACTGACATACATGTATAGCCATACCTAACGTTCTGTCATACATGTATATCCATACGTAGATCACTGTCATACATGTATAACCATACGTAACATCCTGTCATACATGTATAACCATACGTAGCGCCCTGTCATACATGTATAACCATACGTAACGCCCTGTCATACATGTATAACCATACGTAACGTGCTGGCATGCATGTATAGCCGTACGTAGCGCCCTGACATACATGTATAGCCATAGGTAACTCACTGTCATACATGTATAACCATACGTAACGCCCTGTCATACATGTATAGCCATACGTAACCCACTGTCATACATGTATAGCCATAGGTAACTCACTATCATACATGTATAACCATACGCACCGCCTTGTCATACATGTATAGCCATACGTAAATCACTGTCATACATGTACAACCATACGTAATTCAATGTCATACATGTATAGCCATACGTAGCTCACTGTCATACATGTATAACCATACGTAACTCACGGTCATACATGTATAACCATACGTAGCATCATGTCATACATGTATAGCCATACGTAACGCACTGTCATACATGTATAACCATACATAGCTCACTGTCATACATGTATAGCCATACGTAACTCTCTGTCATACATGTATAAACATACGCAACGCCTTGTCATACATGTATAACCATACATAACTCACTGTCATACATGTATAACCATACGTAACTCACTGTCATACATGTATAACCATACGTAACTCACTGTCATACATGTATAACCATACGTAACATGCTGTCATACATGTATAGCCATAGGTAACGCCCTGTCATACATGTATAGCCATACGTAGCGCACTGTCATACATGTATAACCATACGTACCTCACTGTCATACATGTATAACCATACGCAACGCCTTGTCATACATGTATAACCATACGTAGCTCACTGTCATACGTGTATAGCCATACGTAGCTCACTGTCATACATGTATATCCATACATAGATCACTGTCATACATGTATAACCATACGTATCTCACTGTCATACATGTATAACCATACGTAACATCCTGTCATACATGTATAACCATACGTAGCGCCCTGTCATACATGTATAACCATACGTAACGCCCTGTCATACATGTATAACCATACGTAACGTGCTGGCATGCATGTATAACCGTACGTAGCGCCCTTTCATACATGTATAGCCATAGGTAACTCACTGTCATACTTGCATAACCATACGTAACGCCCTGTCATACATGTATAGCCATACGTAACCACTGTCATACATGTATAGCCATAGGTAACTCACTGTCATACATGTATAACCATACGCACCGCCTTGTCATATATGTATAGCCATACGTAAATCACTGTCATACATGTATAACCATACGTAACTCAATGTCATACATGTATAGCCATACGTAGCTCACTGTCATACATGTATAACCATACGTAACTCACGGTCATACATGTATAACCATACGTAGCATCCTGTCATACATGTATAGCCATACGTAGCGCACTGTCATACATGTATAACCATACGTAACTCACTGTCATACATGTATAGCCATACGTAACTCACTGTCATACATGTATAACCATATGCAACGCCTTGTCATACATGTATAGCCATACGTAACTCACTGTCATACATGTATAACCATACGTAACTCACTGTCATACATGTATAACCATACGTAACCCACTGTCATACATGTATAACCATACGTAACATGCTGTCATACATGTATAGCCATACGTAGCGCCCTATCATACATGTATATCCATACGTTGCGCCCTGTCATACATGTATACCATACGTAAGTGCTGGCATACATGTATAGCGATACGTAACGCCCTGTCATACATGTATAGCCATGCGTAACCCACTGTCATACATGTATAGCCATAGGTAACTCACTGTCATACATGTATAACCAAACGCACCGCCTTGTCATACATGTATAGCCATACGTAAATCACTGTCATACATGTATAACCATACGTAACTCAATGTCATACATGTATAGCCATACGTAGCTCACTGTCATACATGTATAGCCATACGTAACTCACGGTCATACATGTATAACCATACGTAGCATCCCGTCATACATGTATAACCATACGTAACGCACTGTCATACATGTATAACCATACGTAACTCACTGTCATACATGTATAGCCATACGTAAATCACTGTCATATATGTATAATCATACGCAACGCCTTGTCATACATGTATAGCCATACGTAACTCACTGTCATACATGTATAACCATACGTAACTCACTGTCATACATTTGTAACCATACGTAACTCACTGTCATACATGTATAACCATAGGTAACGTGCTGTCATACTTGTATAGCCATACGTAACGCCCTGTCATACATGTATAACCATACGTATCGCACTGACATACATGTATAGCCATACCTAACGTTCTGTCATACATGTATATCCATACGTAGATCACTGTCATACATGTATAGCCATACGTAACTCACTGTCATACATGTATAACCATACGTAACATCCTGTCATACATGTATAACCATACGTAGCGCCCTGTCATACA
This sequence comes from Archivesica marissinica, assembly GCA_014843695.1. Classification (NCBI taxonomy): domain Eukaryota; kingdom Metazoa; phylum Mollusca; class Bivalvia; order Venerida; family Vesicomyidae; genus Archivesica; species Archivesica marissinica. The sequence goes on along the minus strand of JABXNX010000044.1, from coordinate 234,289 downwards.
TGTATAACAATATACGTAACGCCCTGTCATACATGTATAACCATACGTAACGTGCTGGCATACATGTATAGCCGTACGTAGCGCCCTGTCATACATGTATAGCCATACGTAACTCATTGTCATACATGTATAACCATACGTAACTCACTGTCATACATGCCATACGTAGCCTACTGTCATACATGTATAGCCATAGGTAACTCACTGTCATACATGTATAACCATACGCACCGCCTTGTCATACATGTATAGCCATACGTAAATCACTGTCATACATGTATAACCATACGTAACTCAATGTCATACATGTATAGCCATACGTAGCTCACTGTCATAAATGTATAACCATACGTAACTCACTGTCATATATGTATAACCATACGTAGCGCACTGTCATACATGTATAAACATACGTAACTCACTGTCATACATGTATAGCCATACGTAGCTCACTGTCATACATGTATATCCATACGTAGATCACTGTCATACATGTATAACCATACGTACCTCACTGTCATACATGTATAGCCATACGTAACTCACTGTCATACATGTATAACCATACGCAACGCCTTGTCATACATGTATAACCATACTTAACGTGCTGGCATACATGTACAGCCGTACGTAGCGCCCTGTCATACATGTATAGCCATACGTAATTCACTGTCATACATGTATAACCATACGTAACTCACTGTCATACATTTGTAACCATACGTAACTCACTGTCATACATGTATAACCATAGGTAACGTGCTGTCATACTTGTATAGCCATACGTAACGCCCTGTCATACATGTATAACCATACGTATCGCACTGACATACATGTATAGCCATACCTAACGTTCTGTCATACATGTATATCCATACGTAGATCACTGTCATACATGTATAACCATACGTAACTCACTGTCATACATGTATAACCATACGTAACATCCTGTCATACATGTATAACCATACGTAGCGCCCTGTCATACATGTATAACCATACGTAACGTCCTGTCATACATGTATAACCATACGTAACGCCCTGTCATACATGTATAGCCATACGTAACGCCCTGTCATACATGTATAGCCATACGTAACCCACTGTCATACATGTATAGCCATACGTAACTCACTGTCATACATGTATAACCATACGTAGCTCACTGTCATACATGTATAACCATACGCAACGCCCTGTCATACATTTATAGCCATACTTAGCTCACTGTCATACATGTATAACCATACGTAACTCACTGTCATACATGTATAACCATACGTAGCTCACTGTCATAAATGAATAACCATACGTAACTCACTGTCATACATGTATAACCATACGTAACTCACTGTCATACATGTATAAACATACGTAACTCACTGTCATACATGCATAACCATACGTAACTCACTGTCATACATGTATAACCATACGTAGATCACGTCATCATGATATAACCATACGTACCTCACTGTCATACATGTATAGCCATAAGTAGCTCATGTCATACATGTATAACCATACGCACTACTGTCATACATGTATAACCATACGTAAGTGCTGGCATACATATACAGCCGTACGTAGCGCCATGTCATACATGTATAGCCATACGTAACTCACTGTCATACATGTATAACCATACGTAACGCCCTGTCATACATGTATAGCCATACGTAACCCACTGTCATACATGTATAGCCATACGTATCTCACTGTCATACATGTATACCAAAACCACCAACAAAACCAACCAACCCCAACAAACCATACGTAACTCACTGTCATACATGTATAACCATACGTAACTCAATGTCATAAATGTATAACCATACGTAGCTCACTGTCATACATGTATAACCATACTTAACACAACAAAACCAACAACCACCAAAAAACCAACGTAACCACTGTCATACATGTATAACCATACGTAACTCACTGTCATACATGTATAACCATACGTAACTCACTGTCATACATGTATAACCATACATAACGTGCTGTCATACATGTATAGCCATACGTAACTCACTGTCATACATGTATAACCATACGTAGCACACCGTCATACATGTATAACCATACCTAACGCACTGTCATACATGTATAACCATACGTAATGCACTGTCATACATGTATAACCATACGTATCTCACTGTCATACATGTATAGCCATACGTAACTCACTGTCATACATGTATAACCATACGCAACGTCTTGTCATACATGTATAACCATACGTAACGCCCTGTCATACATGTATAAAAATACGTAGCGCACTGTCATACATGTATAACCATACGTAGCTCACTGTCATACATGTATAACCATACTTAACGTGCTGTCATACATGTATAACCATACTTAACGTGCTGTCATATATGTATAACCATACGTATCTCACTGTCATACATGTATAACCATACGTAATTCACTGTCATACATGTATAACCATACGTAACTCACTGTCATACATGTATAACCATGCATAGCTCACTGTCATAAATGATAACCATACGAGCTCACTGTCATACATGTACAACCATACTTAAAGTGCGTCATACATGTATAACAATAAGAGCGACCTGTCATATAGTATAACCATACGAAATCACTGTAATACATGTATAACCATACGTAACTCACTATCATACATGTATAACCATACGTAACTCACTGTCA
>JABXNX010000044.1:211347-230601 GCA_014843695.1 Archivesica marissinica | reverse complement strand
TGTCATACATTTGTAACCATACGTAACTCACTGTCATACATGTATAACCATAGGTAACGTGCTGTCATACTTGTATAGCCATACGTAACGCCCTGTCATACATGTATAACCATACGTATCGCACTGACATACATGTATAGCCATACCTAACGTTCTGTCATACATGTATATCCATACGTAGATCACTGTCATACATGTATAGCCATACGTAACTCACTGTCATACATGTATAACCATACGTAACATCCTGTCATACATGTATAACCATACGTAACGCCCTGTCATACATGTATAACAACATACGTAACGCCCTGTCATACATGTATAACCATACGTAACTCTGTCATACATGTATAACCATACGTAACTCACTGTCATACATGTATAACCATACGTAACTCAATGTCATACATGTATAGCCATACGTAACTCACTGTCATACATGTATAACCATACGTAACGCACTGTCATACATGTATAGCCATACGTAACTCACTGTCATACATGTATAACCATACGTAACTCACTGTCATACATGTATAGCCATACGTAACTCACTGTCATACATGTATAACCATACGTAACTCACTGTCATACATGTATAACCATACGTAGCTCACTGTCATAAATGTATAACCATACGTAACTCACTGTCATACATGTATAACCATACGTAGCGCACTGTCATACATGTATAACCATACGTAGCTCACTGTCATACATGTATAGCCATACGTAACTCACTGTCATACATGTATAACCATACGTAACTCACTGTCATACATGTATAACCATACGTAACTCACTGTCATACATGTATAACCATACGTAACGCACTGTCATACATGTATAACCATACGTAACGCCCTGTCATACATGTATAGCCATACGTAATTCACTGTCATACATGTATAACCATACGTAACTCACTGTCATACATTTATAACCATACGTAACTCACTGTCATACATGTATAACCATACGTAACTCACTGTCATACATGTATAACCATACGTAACGCCCTGTCATACATGTATAACCATACGTAACGCACTGACATACATGTATAACCATACCTAACGCACTGACATACATGTATATCCATACCTAAATCACTGTCATACATGTATATCCAACAACACCAACATGTATAGCCATACGTAACTCACTGTCATACATGTATAACCATACGTAACATCCTGTCATACATGTATAACCATACGTAGCGCCCTGTCATACATGTATAACAATATACGTAACGCCCTGTCATACATGTATAACCATACGTAACGTGCTGGCATACATGTATAGCCGTACGTAGCGCCCTGTCATACATGTATAGCCATACGTAACTCATTGTCATACATGTATAACCATACGTAACTCACTGTCATACATAAGCCATACGTAGCCCACTGTCATACATGTATAGCCATAGGTAACTCACTGTCATACATGTATAACCATACGCACCGCCTTGTCATACATGTATAGCCATACGTAAATCACTGTCATACATGTATAACCATACGTAACTCAATGTCATACATGTATAGCCATACGTAGCTCACTGTCATAAATGTATAACCATACGTAACTCACTGTCATACATGTATAACCATACGTAGCGCACTGTCATACATGTATAAACATACGTAACTCACTGTCATACATGTATAGCCATACGTAGCTCACTGTCATACATGTATATCCATACGTAGATCACTGTCATACATGTATAACCATACGTACCTCACTGTCATACATGTATAGCCATACGTAACTCACTGTCATACATGTATAACCATACGCAACGCCTTGTCATACATGTATAACCATACGTAACGTGCTGGCATACATGTACAGCCGTACGTAGTGCCCTGTCATACATGTATAGCCATACGTAATTCACTGTCATACATGTATAACCATACGTAACGCCCTGTCATACATGTATAGCCATACGTAACCCACTGTCATACATGTATAGCCATAGGTAGCTCACTGTCATACATGTATAACCATACGTAACTCACTGTCATACATGTATAACCATACGTAACTCACTGTCATACATGTATAACCATACGTAACTCACTGTCATACATGTATAACCATGCGTAGCTCACTGTCATAAATGTATGACCATACGTAGCTCACTGTCATACATGTATAACCATACTTAACGTGCTGTCATACATGTATCACCATACGTAGCTCACTGTCATACATGTATAGCCATACGTAACGTTCTGTCATACATGTATAACCATACATAACGTGCTGTCATACATGTATAGCCATACGTAACACCCTGTCATAAATGTATAGCCATACGTAACGTTCTATCATACATGTATAACCATACGTAACGCCATGTCATACATGTATAGCCATACGTAACTCACGGTCATACATGTATAGCCATACGTAACTCGCGGTAATACATGTATAACCATACGCAACGCCTTGTCATACATGTATAACCATACGTAACTCACTGTCATACATGTATAACCATACGTAACTCACCTTCATACATGTATAACCATAGGTAATGTGCTGTCATACATGTATAGCCATACGTACCGCCCTGTCATACATGTATAACCATACGTAGCGCACTGTCATACATGTATAGCCATACCTAACGTTCTGTCATACATGTATAGCCATAGGTAGCGCACTCTCATACATGTATAACCATACGTAACTCACTGTCATACATGTATAGCCATACGTAACTCTCTGTCATACATGTATAACCATACGCAACGCCTTGTCATACATGTATAACCATACGTAACTCACTGTCATACATGTATAACCATACGTAACTCACTGTCATACATGTATAGCCATACGTAACTCACTGTCATACATGTATAGCCATACGTAACGCCCTGTCATACATGTATAACCATACGTAACTCACTGTCATACATGTATAGCCATACGTAACTCACTGTCATACATGTATAACCATACGTAACGCCCTGTCATACATGTATAGCCATACGTAACTCACTGTCATACATGTATAGCCATACGTAACTCACTGTCATACATGTATAACCATACGTAACTCTCTGTCATACATGTATAGCCATACGTAACGCACTCTCATACATGTATAACCATACGTAACTCACTGTCATACATGTATAGCAATACGTAACTCCCTGTCATACATGTATAACCATACGTAACTATCTGTCATACATGTATAACCATACGTAACTCAATGTCATACATGTATAGCCATACGTAGCTCACTGTCATACATGTATAACCATACGTAACTCACGGTCATACATGTATAACCATACGTAGCATCCTGTCATACATGTATAGCCATACATAACGCACTGTCATACATGTATAACCATACGTAACTCACTGTCATACATGTATAGCCATACGTAACTCTCTGTCATATATGTATAACCATACGCAACGCCTTGTCATACATGTATAACCATACATAACTCACTATCATACATGTATAACCATACGTAACTCACTGTCATACATGTATAACCATATGTAACTCACTGTCATACATGTATAACCATACGTAACATGCTGTCATACATTTATAGCCATACGTAACGCCCTGTCATACATGTATAACCATACGTAGCGCACTGTCATACATGTATAACCATACGTACCTCACTGTCATACATGTATAACCATACGCAACGCCTTGTCATACATGTATAACCATACGTAACTCACTGTCATACATGTATAACCATACGTAGCTCACTGTCATACGTGTATAGCCATACGTAGCTCATTGGCATACATGTATATCCATACATAGATCATTGTCATACATGTATAACCATACGTATCTCACTGTCATACATGTATAACCATACATAGCGCCCTGTCATACATGTATAACCATACGTAACGCCCTGTCATACATGTATAACCATACGTAACGTGCTGGCATACATGTATAGCCGTACGTAGCGCCCTGTCATACATGTATAGCCATAGGTAACTCACTGTCATACATGTATAACCATACGTAACGCCCTGTCATACATGTATAGCCATACGTAACCCACTGTCATACATGTATAGCCATAGGTAACTCACTGTCATACATGTATAACCATACGCACCGCCTTGTCATACATGTATAGCCATACGTAAATCACTGTCATACATGTATAATCATACGCAACTCAATGTCATACATGTATAGCCATACGTAGCTCACTGTCATACATGTATAACCATACGTAACTCACGGTCATACATGTATAACCATACGTAGCATCCTGTCATACATGTATAGCCATACGTAACGCACTGTCATACATGTATAACCATACGTAACTCACTGTCATACATGTATAGCCATACGTAACTCACTGTCATACATGTATAACCATACGCAACGCCTTGTCCTACATGTATAGCCATACGTAACTCACTGTCATACATGTATAACCATACGTAACCCACTGTCATACATGTATAGCCATACGTAACTCACTGTCATACATGTATAACCATACGCAACGCCTTGTCATACATGTATAGCCATACGTAACGCACTGTCATACATGTATAACCATACGTAACTCACTGTCATACATGTATAACCATACGTAACTCACGGTCATACATGTATAACCATACGTAGCATCCTGTCATACATGTATAGCCATACGTAACGCACTATCATACATGTATAACCATACGTAACTCACTGTCATACATGTATAGCCATACGTAACTCACTGTCATACATGTATAACCATACGCAACGCCTTGTCATACATGTATAGCCATACGTAACTCACTGTCATACATGTATAACCATACGTAACCCACTGTCATACATGTATAACCATACGTAACTCACTGTCATACATGTATAACCATACGTAACATGCTGTCATACATGTATAACCATACGTAACTCACTGTCATACATGTATAACCATACGTAACTCACTGTCATACATGTATAACCATACGTAACATGCTGTCATACATGTATAGCCATACGTACGTAACGCCCTGTCATAAATGTATAACCATACGTAGCGCACAGTCATACATGTATAACCATACGTACCTCACTGTCATACATGTATAACCATACGCAACGCCTTGTCATACATGTATAACCATACGTAACTCACTGTCATACATGTATAACCAAACGTAGCTCACTGTCATACGTGTATAGCCATACGTATCTCACTGTCATACATGTATATCCATACATAGATCACTGTCATACATGTATAACCATACGTATCTCACTGTCATACATGTATAACCATACGTAACATACTGTCATACATGTATAACCATACGTAGCGCCCTGTCATACATGTATAACCATACGTAACGCCCTGTCATACATGTATAACCATACGTAACGTGCTGGCATGCATGTATAGCCGTACGTAGCGCCCTGACATACATGTATAGCCATAGGTAACTCACTGTCATACATGTATAACCATACGTAACGCCCTGTCATACATGTATAGCCATACGTAACCCACTGTCATACATGTATAGCCATAGGTAACTCACTATCATACATGTATAACCATACGCACCGCCTTGTCATACATGTATAGCCATACGTAAATCACTGTCATACATGTATAACCATACGTAATTCAATGTCATACATGTATAGCCATACGTAGCTCACTGTCATACATGTATAACCATACGTAACTCACGGTCATACATGTATAACCATACGTAGCATCCTGTCATACATGTATAGCCATACGTAACGCACTGTCATACATGTATAACCATACATAGCTCACTGTCATACATGTATAGCCATACGTAACTCTCTGTCATACATGTATAACCATACGCAACGCCTTGTCATACATGTATAACCATACATAACTCACTGTCATACATGTATAACCATACGTAACTCACTGTCATACATGTATAACCATACGTAGCTCACTGTCATACATGTATAACCATACGTAACATGCTGTCATACATGAATAGCCATACGTAACGCCTTGTCATACATGTATAACCATACGTAGCGCACTGTCATACATGTATAACCATACGTACCTCACTGTCATACATGTATAACCATACGCAACGCCTTGTCATACATGTATAACCATACGTAACTCACTGTCATACATGTATAACCATACGTAGCTCACTGTCATACGTGTATAGCCATACGTAGCTCACTGTCATACATGTATATCCATACGCAACGCCTTGTCATACATGTATAGCCATACGTAACTCACTGTCATACATGTATAACCATACGTAACCCACTGTCATACACGTATAACCATACGTAACTCACTGTCATACATGTATAACCATACGTAGCATGCTGTCATACATGTATAACCATACGTATCTCACTGTCATACATGTATAGCCATACGTAACTCACTGTCATACATGTATAACCATACATAGATCACTGTCATACATGTATAACCATACGTATCTCACTGTCATACATGTATAACCATACGTAACATACTGTCATACATGTATAACCATACGTAGCGCCCTGTCATACATGTATAACCATACGTAACGCCCTGTCATACATGTATAACCATACGTAACGTGCTGGCATGCATGTATAGCCGTACGTAGCGCCCTGACATACATGTATAGCCATAGGTAACTCACTGTCATACATGTATAACCATACGTAACGCCCTGTCATACATGTATAGCCATACGTAACCCACTGTCATACATGTATAGCCATAGGTAGCTCACTATCATACATGTATAACCATACGCACCGCCTTGTCATATATGTATAGCCATACGTAAATCACTGTCATACATGTATAACCATACGTAATTCAATGTCATACATGTATAGCCATACGTAGCTCACTGTCATACATGTATAACCATACGTAACTCACGGTCATACATGTATAACCATACGTAGCATCCTGTCATACATGTATAGCCATACGTAACGCACTGTCATACATGTATAACCATACATAGCTCACTGTCATACATGTATAGCCATACGTAACTCTCTGTCATACATGTATAACCATACGCAACGCCTTGTCATACATGTATAACCATACATAACTCACTGTCATACATGTATAACCATACGTAACTCACTGTCATACATGTATAACCATACGTAACTCACTGTCATACATGTATAACCATACGTAACATGCTGTCATACATGAATAGCCATACGTAACGCCTTGTCATACATGTATAACCATACGTAGCGCACTGTCATACATGTATAACCATACGTACCTCACTGTCATACATGTATAACCATACGCAACGCCTTGTCATACATGTATAACCATACGTAACTCACTGTCATACATGTATAACCATACGTAGCTCACTGTCATACGTGTATAGCCATACGTAGCTCACTGTCATACATGTATATCCATACATAGATCACTGTCATACATGTATAACCATACGTATCTCACTGTCATACATGTATAACCATACGTAACATCCTGTCATACATGTATAACCATACGTAGCGCCCTGTCATTCATGTATAACCATACGTAACGCCCTGTCATACATGTATAACCATACGTAGCGTGCTGGCATGCATGTATAGCCGTACGTAACGCCCTGTCATACATGTATAGCCATACGTAACCCACTGTCATACATGTATAGCCATAGGTAACTCACTGTCATACATGTATAACCATACGCACCGCCTTGTCATATATGTATAGCCATACGTAAATCACTGTCATACATGTATAACCATACGTAACTCAATGTCATACATGTATAGCCATACGTAGCTCACTGTCATACATGTATAACCATACGTAACTCACGGTCATACATGTATAACCATACGTAGCATCCTGTCATACATGTATAGCCATACGTAACGCACTGTCATACATGTATAACCATACGTAACTCACTGTCATACATGTATAGCCATACGTATCTCACTGTCATACATGTATAACCATATGCAACGCCTTGTCATACATGTATAGCCATACGTAACTCACTGTCATACATGTATAACCATACGTAACTCACTGTCATACATGTATAACCATACGTAACCCACTGTCATACATGTATAACCATACGTAACGTGCTGTCATACATGTATAGCCATACGTAACGCCCTGTCATACATGTATAGCCATACGTAGCGCACTGTCATACATGTATAGCCATACGTAACGTTCTGTCATACATGTATAGCCATACGTAACGCACTGTCATACATGTATAACCATACGTAACTCACTGTCATACATGTATAGCCATACGTAACTCACTGTCATACATGTATAACCATACGCAACGCCTTTTCATACATGTGTAACCATACGTAACTCACTGTCATACATGTATAACCATACGTAACCCACTGTCATACGTGTATAGCCATACGTAGCTCACTGTCATACATGTATATCCATACGTAGATCACTGTCATACATGTATAACCATACGTAACTCACTGTCATACATGTATAACCATACGTAACATCCTGTCATACATGTATAACCATACGTAGCGCCCTGTCATACATGTATAACCATGCGTAACGTGCTGGCATACATGCATAGCCGTACGTAGCGCCCTGTCATACATGTATAGCCATACGTAACTCACTGTCATACATGTATAACCATACGTAACGCCCTGTCATACATGTATAGCCATACGTAACCCACTGTCATACATGTATAGCCATACGTATCTCACTGTCATACATGTATAACCATAGGTAACTCACTGTCATACATGTATAACCATACGCAACGCCTTGTCATACATTTATAGCCATACGTAGCTCACTGTCATACATGGATAACCATACGTAACTCAAAGTCATACATATATAGCCATACGTAGCTAACTGTCATACATGTATACCCATACGTAACTCACTGTCATACATGTATAACCATGCGTAGCTCACTGTCATAAATGTATAACCATACGTAGCTCACTGTCATATATGTATAACCATACGTAACTCACTGTAATACATGTATAACCATACGTAACTCACTGTCATATATGTATAACCATACCTAACTCACTGGCATACATGTATAACCATACTTAACGTGCTGTCATACATATATAGCCATACGTAGCTAACTGTCATACATGTATACCCATACGTAACTCACTGTCATACATGTATAACCATGCGTAGCTCACTGTCATAAATGTATAACCATACGTAGCTCACTGTCATATATGTATAGCCATACGTAACTCACTGTCATACATGTATAACCATACGTAACTCACTGTCATATATGTATAACCATACGTAACTCACTGGCATACATGTATAACCATACTTAACGTGCTGTCATACATGTATAGCCATACGTAACGCCCTGTCATACATGTATAACCATACGTAGCGCACTGTCATACATGTATAGCCATACCTAACGTTCTGTCATACATGTATAGCCATACGTAACGCACTGTCATACATGTATAACCATACGTAACTCACTTTCATACATGTATAGCCATTCGTAACTCACTGTCATACATGTATAACCATACGCAACGCCTTGTCATACATGTATAACCATACGTAATACCCTGTCATACATGTATAACCATACGTATCGCACCAACAAAACCAACACCACCTGTCATACATGTATAACCATACGTAACGCCCTGTCATACATGTATAACCATACGTAGCTCACTGTCATACATGTATAACCATACTTAACGTGCTGTCATACATGTATAACCATACGTAGCGCCCTGTCATACATGTATAACCATACGTAACGTGCTGTCATACATGTATAACCATACTTAACGTGCTGTCATACATGTATAACCATACGTATCTCACTGTCATACATGTATAGCCATACGTAACTCACTGTCATACATGTATAACCATACGTAACTCACTGTCATAAATGTATAGCCATGCGTAGCTCACTGTCATAAATGTATAACCATACGTAGCTCTCTGTCATACATGTATAACCATACTTAGCGTGCTGTCATACATGTATAACCATACGTAGCGCCCTGTCATATATGTATAATCATACGTAACTCACTGTCATACATGTATAACCATAGGTAACGTGCTGTCATACATGTATAGCCATACGTAACGCCCTGTCATACATGTATAGCCATTCGTAGCGCACTGTCATACATGTATAGCCATACGTAACATTCTGTCATACATGTATAGCCATACGTAGCGCACTGTCATACATGTATAACCATACGTAACGTGCTGGCATGCATGTATAGCCGTACGTAGCGCCCTGACATACATGTATAGCCTTAGGTAACTCACTGTCATACATGTATAACCATACGTAACGCCCTGTCATACATGTATAGCCATACGTAACCCACTGTCATACATGTATAGCCATAGGTAACTCATTGTCATACATGTATAACCATACGCACCGCCTTGTCATACATGTATAGCCATACGTAGCTCACTGTCATACATGTATAACCATACGTAACTCACGGTCATACATGTATAACCATACGTAGCATCCTGTCATACATGTATAGCCATACGTAACGCACTGTCATACATGTATAACCATACATAGCTCACTGTCATACATGTATAGCCATACGTAACTCTCTGTCATACATGTATAACCATACGCAACGCCTTGTCATACATGTATAACCATACATAACTCACTGTCATATATGTATAACCATACGTAACTCACTGTCATACATGTATAACCATACGTAACCCACTGTCATACATGTATAACCATACGTAACGTGCTGTCATACATGTATAGCCATACGTAACGCCCTGTCATACATGTATAGCCATACGTAGCGCACTGTCATACATGTATAGCCATACGTAACGTTCTCTCATACATCTATAGCCATACGTAACGCACTGTCATACATGTATAACCATACGTATCTCACTGTCATACATGTATAGCCATACGTAACTCACTGTCATACATGTATAACCATACGCAACGCCTTTTCATACATGTGTAACCATACGTAACTCACTGTCATACATGTATAACCATACGTAACCCACTGTCATACGTGTATAGCCATACGTAGCTCACTGTCATACATGTATATCCATACGTAGATCACTGTCATACATGTATAACCATACGTAACTCACTGTCATACATGTATAACCATACGTATCTCACTGTCATACATGTATAACCATACGTAACATCCTGTCATACATGTATAACCATACGTAGCGCCCTGTCATTCATGTATAACCATACGTAACGCCCTGTCATACATGTATAACCATACGTAGCGTGCTGGCATGCATGTATAGCCGTACGTAGCGCCCTTTCATACATGTATAGCCATAGGTAACTCACTGTCATACATGCATAACCATACGTAACGCCCTGTCATACATGTATAGCCATACGTAACCCACTGTCATATATGTATAGCCATAGGTAACTCACTGTCATACATGTATAACCATACGCACCGCCTTGTCATATATGTATAGCCATACGTAAATCACTGTCATACATGTATAACCATACGTAACTCAATGTTATACATGTATAGCCATACGTAGCTCACTGTCATACATGTATAACCATACGTAACTCACGGTCATACATGTATAACCATACGTAGCATCCTGTCATACATGTATAGCCATACGTAACGCACTGTCATACATGTATAACCATACGTAACTCACTGTCATACATGTATAGCCATACGTATCTCACTGTCATACATGTATAACCATATGCAACGCCTTGTCATACATGTATAGCCATACGTAACTCACTGTCATACATGTATAACCATACGTAACTCACTGTCATACATGTATAACCATACGTAACCCACTGTCATACATGTATAACCATACGTAACGTGCTGTCATACATGTATAGCCATACGTAACGCCCTGTCATACATGTATAGCCATACGTAGCGCACTGTCATACATGTATAGCCATACGTAACGTTCTGTCATACATGTATAGCCATACGTAACGCACTGTCATACATGTATAACCATACGTAACTCACTGTCATACATGTATAGCCATACGTAACTCACTGTCATACATGTATAACCATACGCAACGCCTTTTCATACATGTGTAACCATACGTAACTCACTGTCATACATGTATAACCATACGTAACCCACTGTCATACGTGTATAGCCATACGTAGCTCACTGTCATACATGTATATCCATACGTAGATCACTGTCATACATGTATAACCATACGTAACTCACTGTCATACATGTATAACCATACGTAACATCCTGTCATACATGTATAACCATACGTAGCGCCCTGTCATACATGTATAACCATGCGTAACGTGCTGGCATACATGCATAGCCGTACGTAGCGCCCTGTCATACATGTATAGCCATACGTAACTCACTGTCATACATGTATAACCATACGTAACGCCCTGTCATACATGTATAGCCATACGTAACCCACTGTCATACATGTATAGCCATACGTATCTCACTGTCATACATGTATAACCATAGGTAACTCACTGTCATACATGTATAACCATACGCAACGCCTTGTCATACATTTATAGCCATACGTAGCTCACTGTCATACATGGATAACCATACGTAACTCAAAGTCATACATATATAGCCATACGTAGCTAACTGTCATACATGTATACCCATACGTAACTCACTGTCATACATGTATAACCATGCGTAGCTCACTGTCATAAATGTATAACCATACGTAGCTCACTGTCATATATGTATAACCATACGTAACTCACTGTAATACATGTATAACCATACGTAACTCACTGTCATATATGTATAACCATACCTAACTCACTGGCATACATGTATAACCATACTTAACGTGCTGTCATACATATATAGCCATACGTAGCTAACTGTCATACATGTATACCCATACGTAACTCACTGTCATACATGTATAACCATGCGTAGCTCACTGTCATAAATGTATAACCATACGTAGCTCACTGTCATATATGTATAGCCATACGTAACTCACTGTCATACATGTATAACCATACGTAACTCACTGTCATATATGTATAACCATACGTAACTCACTGGCATACATGTATAACCATACTTAACGTGCTGTCATACATGTATAGCCATACGTAACGCCCTGTCATACATGTATAACCATACGTAGCGCACTGTCATACATGTATAGCCATACCTAACGTTCTGTCATACATGTATAGCCATACGTAACGCACTGTCATACATGTATAACCATACGTAACTCACTTTCATACATGTATAGCCATTCGTAACTCACTGTCATACATGTATAACCATACGCAACGCCTTGTCATACATGTATAACCATACGTAACACCCTGTCATACATGTATAACCATACGTATCGCACTGTCATACATGTATAACCATACGTAGCTCACTGTCATACATGTATAACCATACTTAACGTGCTGTCATACATGTATAACCATACGTAGCGCCCTGTCATACATGTATAACCATACGTAACGTGCTGTCATACATGTATAACCATACTTAACGTGCTGTCATACATGTATAACCATACGTAACTCACTGTCATACATGTATAACCATACGTAACTCACTGTCATACATGTATAACCATACGTAACTCACTGTCATAAATGTATAACCATGCGTAGCTCACTGTCATAAATGTATAACCATACGTAGCTCTCTGTCATACATGTATAACCATACTTAGCGTGCTGTCATACATGTATAACCATACGTAGCGCCCTGTCATATATGTATAATCATACGTAACTCACTGTCATACATGTATAACCATAGGTAACGTGCTGTCATACATGTATAGCCATACGTAACGCCCTGTCATACATGTATAGCCATACGTAGCGCACTGTCATACATGTATAGCCATACGTAACATTCTGTCATACATGTATAGCCATACGTAGCGCACTGTCATACATGTATAACCATACGTAGCTCACTGTCATACATGTATAGCCATACGTAACTCACTGTCATACATGTATAACCATACGCAACGCCTTGTCATACATGTATAACCATACGTAACTCACTATCATACATGTATAACCATACGTAACTCAATGTCATACATGTATAGCCATACGTAGCTCACTGTCATACATGTATAACCATACGTAGATCATTTTCATACATGTATAACCATACTTAACTCACTGTCATACATGTATAACCATACATAGCATCCTGTCATACATGTATAACCATACGTAGCGCCCTGTCATACATGTATAACCATACGTAGGTCACTGTCATACATGTATAACCATACGTAACGCCCTGTAATACATGTATAACCATACGTAACCCAGTGTCATACATGTATACCCATACGTAACTCACTGTCATACATGTATAACCATGCGTAGCTCACTGTCATAAATGTATAACCATACGTAGCTCACTGTCATACATGTATAACCATACTTAACGTGCTGTCATACATGTATAGCCATACGTAGCGCCCTGTCATATATGTATAGCCATACGTAACTCACTGTCATACATGTATAACCATACGTAACTCACTGTCATATATGTATAACCATACGGAACTCACTGTCATACATGTATAACCATACGTAACGTGCAGTCATACATGTATAACCATACGTAGCGCACTGTCATACATGTATAGCCATACCTAACGTTCTGTCATACATGTATAGCCATACGTAGCGCACTGTCATACATGTATAACCATACGTAACTCACTGTCATACATGTATAGCCATACGTAACTCACTGTCATACATGTATAACCATACGCAACGCATTGTCATACATGTATAGCCATACGTAACGCCCTGTCATACATGTATAACCATACGTAGCGCACTGTCATACATGTATAACCATACTTTACGTGCTGTCATACATGTATAACCATACGTAGCGCCCTGTCATACATGTATAACCATACGTAACGTGCTGTCATACATGTATGACCATACTTAACGTGCTGTCATACATATATAACCATACGTAACTCACTGTCATACATGTATAGCCATACGTAACTCACTGTCATACATGTATAACCATACGTAACTCACTGTCATAAATGTATAACCATGCGTAGCTCACTGTCATACATGTATAATCATACGTAACTCACTGTCATACATGTATAACCATAGGTAACGTGTTGTCATACATGTATAGCCATACGTAACGCCCTGTCATACATGTATAACCATACGTAGCGCACTGTCATACATGTATAGCCATACGTAACATTCTGTCATACATGTATAGCCATACGTAACGCACTGTCATACATGTATAACCATACGTAACTCACTGTCATACATGTATAGCCATACCTAACTCACTGTCATACATGTATAACCATACGCAACGCCTTGTCATACATGTATAACCATACGTAACTCACTGTCATACATGTATAACCATACGTAACCCACTGTCATACGTGTATAGACATACGTAGCTCACTGTCATACATGTATATCCATACGTAGATCACTGTCATACATGTATAACCATACGTAACTCACTGTCATACATGTATAACCATACGTAATATCCTGTCATACATGTATAACCATACGTAGCGCCCTGTCATACATGTATAACCATACGTAACGCCCTGTCATACATGTATAACCATACGTAACGTGCTGGCATACATGTATAGCCGTACGTAGCGCCCTGTCATACATGTATAGCCATACGTAACTCACTGTCATACATGTATAACCATACGTAACGCCCTGTCATACATGTATAGCCATACGTAACACACTGTCATACATGTATAGCCATACGTAACTCACTGTCATACATGTATAGCCATACGTAACATCCTGTCATACATGTATAACCATACGTAGCGCCCTGTCATACATGTATAACCATACGTAACGCCCTGTCATACATGTATAACCATACGTAACCTGCTGACATACATGTATAGCCATACGTTGCGCCCTGTCATACATGTATAGCCATACGTAACTCACTGTCATACATGTATAACGATACGTAACGCCCTGTCATACATGTATAGCCATACGTAACACACTGTCATACATGTATAGCCATACATAACTCACTGTCATACATGTATAGCCATAGGTAACTCACTGTCATACATGTATAACCATACGCAACGCCTTGTCATACATGTATAGCCATACGTAACTCACTGTCATACATGTATAACCATACGTAACTCAATGTCATACATGTATAGCCATATGTAGCTCACTGTCATACATGTATAACCATACGTAGATCATTTTCATACATGTATAACCATACTTAACTCACTGTCATACATGTATAACCATACGTAGCATCCTGTCATACATGTATAACCATACGTAGCGCCCTGTCATACATGTATAACCATACGTAGGTAACTGACATACATGTATAACCATACGTAACCCAGTGTCATACATGTATACCCATACGTAACTCACTGTCATACATGTATAACCATGCGTAGCTCACTGTCATAAATGTATAACCATACGTAGCTCACTGTCATACATGTATAACCATACTTAACGTGCTGTCATACATGCATAGCCATACGTAGCGCCCTGTCATATATGTATAGCCATACGTAACTCACTGTCATACATGTATAACCATACGTAACTCACTGTCATATATGTATAACCATACGGAACTCACAGTCATACATGTATAACCATACGTAACGTGCAGTCATACATGTATAGCCATACGTAACGCCCTGTCATACATGTATAACCATACGTAGCGCACTGTCATACATGTATAGCCATACCTAACGTTCTGTCATACATGTATAGCCATACGTAGCGCACTGTCATACATGTATAACCATACGTAACTCACTGTCATACATGTATAGCCATACGTAACTCACTGTCATACATGTATAACCATACGCAACGCCTTGTCATACATGTATAGCCATACGTAACGCCCTGTCATACATGTATAACCATACGTAGCGCACTGTCATACATGTATAACCATACTTTACGTGCTGTCATACATGTATAACCATACGTAGCGCCCTGTCATACATGTATAACCATACGTAACGTGCTGTCATACATGTATAACCATACTTAACGTGCTGTCATACATGTATAACCATACGTAACTCACTGTCATACATGTATAACCATACGTAACTCACTGTCATACATGTATAACCATACGTAACTCACTGTCATAAATGTATAACCATGCGTAGCTCACTGTCATAAATGTATAACCATACGTAGCTCACTGTCATACATGTATAACCATACTTAGCGTGTTGTCATACATGTATAACCATACGTAGCGCCCTGTCATATATGTATAACCATACGTAACTCACTGTCATACATGTATAACCATACGTAGCTCACTATCATACATGTATAACCATACGTAACTCACTGTCATACATGTATAACCATAAGTAACTCACTGTCATACATGTATACCCATACGTAACTCACTGTCATAAATGTATGACCATACGTAGCTCACTGTCATACATGTATAGCCATACATAACGTTCTGTCATACATGTATAGCCATACGTAACGCACTGTCATACATGTATAACCATACGTAACTCACTGTCATACATGTATAGCCATAGGTAACTCACTGTCATACATGTAAAACCATACGCAACGCCTTGTCATACATGTATAACCATACGTAACGCCCTGTCATACATGTATAACCATACGTAGCGCACTGTCATACATGTATAACCATACGTAGCTCACTGTCATACATGTATTACCATACTTAACGTGCTGTCATACATGTATAACCATACGTAACTCACTGTCATACATGTATAACCATACGTAACTCACTGTCATAAATGTATAATCATGCGTAGCTCACTGTCATAAATGTATAACCATACGTAGCTCTCTGTCATACATGTATAACCATACTTAGCGTGCTGTCATACATGTATAACCATACGTAGCGCCCTGTCATATATGTATAATCATACGTAACTCACTGTCATACATGTATAACCATAGGTAACGTGCTGTCATACATGTATAGCCATACGTAACGCCCTGTCATACATGTATAGCCATACGTAGCGCACTGTCATACATGTATAGCCATACGTAACATTCTGTCATACATGTATAGCCATACGTAGCGCACTGTCATACATGTATAAACATACGTAGCTCACTGTCATACATGTATAGCCATACGTAACTCACTGTCATACATGTATAACCATACGCAACGCCTTGTCATACATGTATAACCATACGTAACTCACTATCATACATGTATAACCATACGTAACTCAATGTCATACATGTATAGCCATACGTAGCTCACTGTCATACATGTATAACCATACGTAGATCATTGTCATACATGTATAACCATACGTAACTCACTGTCATACATGTATAACCATACGTAGCATCCTGTCATACATGTATAACCATACGTAGCGCCCTGTCATACATGTATAACCATACGTAGCTCACTGTCATACATGTATAACCATACGTAACGCCCTGTAATACATGTATAACCATACGTAACCCAGTGTCATACATGTATACCCATACGTAACTCACTATCATACATGTATAACCATGCGTAGCTCACTGTCATAAATGTATAACCATACGTAGCTCACTGTCATACATGTATAACCATACTTAACGTGCTGTCATACATGTATAGCCATACGTAGCGCCCTGTCATATATGTATAGCCATACGTAACTCACTGTCATACATGTATAACCATACGTAACTCACTGTCATATATGTATAACCATACGTAACTCACTGTCATACATGTATAACCATACGTAACGTGCTGTCATACATGTATAGCCATACGTAACGCCCTGTCATACATGTATAACCATACGTAGCGCACTGTCATACATGTATAGCCATACATAACGTTCTGTCATACATGTATAGCCATACGTAACGCACTGTCATACATGTATAACCATACGTAACTCACTGTCATACATGTATAACCATACGTAGCTCACTGTCATACATGTATAACCATACGTAACGCCCTGTCATACATGTATAACCATACGTAGCCCCTGTCATACATGTATAACCATACGTAGCGCACTGTCATACATGTATAACCATAC
>JABXNX010000044.1:52477-210347 GCA_014843695.1 Archivesica marissinica | reverse complement strand
ACGTTGCGCACTGTCATACATGTATAACCATACGTAGCGTGCTGTCATACATGTATAACCATACGTATCTCCCTATCATACATGTATAGCCATACGTAGCGCACTGTCATACATGTATAACCATACTTAACGCACGGTCATACATGTATAACTATACGTAAGGCACTGTCATACATGTATAACCATACGTAACGCACTGTCATACATGTATAACCATACGTAACGTGCTGTCATACATGTATAACCATACGTAACTCACTGTCATAGATGCATAGCCATACGTTGCGCACTGTCATACATGTATAACCTTACGTAGCGTGCTGTCATACATGTATAACCATACGTATCTCCCTGTCATACATGCATAACCATACGTAGCGTGCTGTCATACATGTATAGCCATACGTAACTCACTGTCATACATGTATAACCATACGTAACGTGCTGTCATACATGTATAACCATACGTAGCGCACTGTCATACATGTATAACCATACGTATCTCACTGTCATACATATATAAACATACGTAGCGCCCTGTTATACATGTATAGCCATACGTAGCGCACTGTCATACATGTATAACCATACGTAGCGCACGGTCATACATGTATAACCATACGTATCTCCCTATCATACATGTATAGCCATACGTAGCGCACTGTCATACATGCATAACCATACGTAACGCACGGTCATACATGTATAACTATACGTAAGGCACTGTCATACATGTAAAACCATACGTAATTCACTGTCATAGATGCATAGCCATACGTTGCGCACTGTCATACATGTATAACCATACGTAGCGTGCTGTCATACATGTATAACCATACGTATCTCCCTATCATACATGTATAGCCATACGTAGCGCACTGTCATACATGCATAACCATACGTAACGCACGGTCATACATGTATAACTATACGTAAGGCACTGTCATACATGTAAAACCATACGTAATTCACTGTCATAGATGCATAGCCATACGTTGCGCACTGTCATACATGTATAACCATACGTAGCGTGCTGTCATACATGTATAACCATACGTATCTCCCTATCATACATGTATAGCCATACGTAGCGCACTGTCATACATGCATAACCATACGTAACGCACGGTCATACATGTATAACTATACGTAAGGCACTGTCATACATGTAAAACCATACGTAATTCACTGTCATAGATGCATAGCCATACGTTGCGCACTGTCATACATGTATAACCATACGTAGCGTGCTGTCATACATGTATAACCATACGTATCTCCCTATCATACATGTATAGCCATACGTAGCGCACTGTCATACATGTATAACCATACGTAACGCACGGTCATACATGTATAACTATACGTAAGGCACTGTCATACATGTATAACCATACGTAACGCACTGTCATACATGTATAACCATACGTAACGTGCTGTCATACATGTATAACCATACGTAACTCACTGTCATAGATGCATAGCCATATGTTGCGCACTGTCATACATGTATAACCTTACGTAGCGTGCTGTCATACATGTATAACCATACGTATCTCCCTGTCATACATGCATAACCATACGTAGCGTGATGTCATACATGTATAGCCATACGTAACTCACTATCATACATGTATAACCATACGTAACGTGCTGTCATACATGTATAACCATACGTAGCGCACTGTCATACATGTATAACCATACGTAGCTCACTGTCATACATATATAAACATACTTAGCGCCCTGTTATACATGTATAGCCATACGTAGCGCACTGTCATACATGTATAACCATACGTATCGCCCTGTCATACTTGTATAGCCATACGTAGCGCACTGTCATACATGTATAACCATACGTAACGCACGGTTATACATGTATAACTATACGTAGCTCACTGTCATACATGTATATCCATACGTAACGCCCTTTCATACATGTATAACCATACGTAACGCCCAATCATACATGTATAACCATACGTAACGCCCTGTCATACATGTATAGCCATATGTAACGCCCTATCATACATATATAACCATACGTAACGCCCTGTTATACATGTATAACCATACGTAGCGCCCTGTCATACATGTATAGCCATACGTTGCGCACTGTCATACATGTATAACCATACGTAGCGTGCTGACATACATGTATAACCATACGTATCTCCCTGACATACATGTATAGCCATACGTAGCGCACTGTCATACATGTATAACCATACGTAACGTGCTGTCATACATGTAAAACCATACGTAATTCACTGTCATAGATGCATAGCCATACGTTGCGCACTGTCATACATGTATAACCATACGTAGCGTGCTGTCATACATGTATAACCATACGTATCTCCCTATCATACATGTATAGCCATACGTAGCGCACTGTCATACATGTATAACCATACGTAACGTGCTGTCATACATGTAAAACCATACGTAATTCACTGTCATAGATGCATAGCCATACGTTGCGCACTGTCATACATGTATAACCATACGTAGCGTGCTGTCATACATGTATAACCATACGTAACTGCTGTCATACATGTATAACCATACGTAACGCACTGTCATACATGTATAGCCATACGTAACGCACTGTCATACATGTATAACCATACGTAACGCACTGTCATACATGTATAACCATACGTAACTCACTGTCATACATGTATAACCATACGTAACGCGCTGTCATACATGTATAACCATACGTAACGCACTGTCATACATGTATAACCATACGTAACGTGCTGTCATACATGTATAACCATACGTAACGTGCTGTCATACATGTATAACCATACGTAACTCACTGTCATACATGTATAACCATACGTAACTCACTGTCATACATGTATAACCATACGTAACGCACTGTCATACATGTATAACCATACGTAGCTCACTGTCATACATGTATAACCATACGTAGCTCCCTGTCATACATGTATAACCATACGTAGCGCACTGTCATACATGTATAACCATACGTAACTCACTGTCATACATGTATAACCATACGTAACTCACTGTCATACATGTATAACCATACGTAACGCACTGTCATACATGTATAACCATACGTATCTCACTGTCATACATGTATAACCATACGTAGCGCACTGTCATACATGTATAACCATACGTAACGCACTGTCATACATGTATAACCATACGTAGCGCACTGTCATACATGTATAACTATACATAGCTCACTGTCATACATGTATATCCATACGTAACGCCATATCATACATATATAACCATACGTAACGCCCTGTCATACATGTATAACCATAAAACGCCCTATCATACATGTATAACCATACATAGCGCCCTGTCATACATGTATAACCATACGTACCATGACATACATGTATAGCATACGTAGCGCACTGTCATACATGTACAACCATACGTAACGTGCTGTCATACATGTAAAACCATACGTAATTCCTGTCATAGATGCATAGCCATACGTAGCGCACTGTCATACATGTATAACCATACGTAGCGTGCTGTCATACATGTATAACCATACGTATCTCCCTGTCATACATGTATAGCCATACGTAGCGCACTGTCATACATGTATAACCATACGTAACGCACTGTCATACATGTAAAACCATACGTAATCACTGTCATACATGTATACCCATACGTAGCGCACTGTCATACATGTATAGCCATACGTAGCGCACTGTCATACATGTATAACCATACGTAACGTGCTGTCATACATGTATAACCATACGTAACTCACTGTCATACATGTATAACCATACGTAGCTCACTGTCATATATGTATAACCATACGTAGCTCACTGTCATACATGTATACACATACGTAACGCCCTGTGATACATATATAGCCATACGTAGCGCACTGTCATACATGTATAACCATACGTAACGTGCTGTCATACATGTATAACCATACGTAACTCACTGTCATACATGTATAACCATACGTAGCTCACTGTCATATATGTATAACCATACGTAGCTCACTGTCATACATGTATACACATACGTAACGCCCTGTGATACATATATAGCCATACGTAGCGCACTGTCATACATGTATAACCATACGTAACGTGCTGTCATACATGTATAACCATACGTAACTCACTGTCATACATGTATAACCATACGTAGCTCACTGTCATATATGTATAACCATACGTAGCTCACTGTCATACATGTATACACATACGTAACGCCCTGTGATACATATATAGCCATACGTAACGCCCTGTCATACATGTATAACCATACGTAACGCCCTGTCATACATGTATAACCATACGTTGTGCACTGTCATACATGTATAGCCATACGTACTGTGCTGTCATACATGTATAGCCATACGTAACGCACTGTCATACATGTATAACCATAGGTAACGTGCTGTTATACATGTATATCCATACGTAGCGCCCTTTCATACATGTATAACCATACGTAGCGTGATGTCATACATGTATAACCATACGTAACTCACTGTCATACATGTATAGCTATACGTAGCGCACTGTCATACATGTATATCCATACGTAGCGCACTGTCATACCTGTGTAGCCATACGTAACGCCCTGTCATACATGTATAACCATACTTAACGCCCTGTCATACATGTATAACCATACGTAACGTGCTGTCATACATGTATAACCATACATAGCATCCTGCCATACATGTATAACCATACGTAACGCCCTGTCATACATGTATAGCCATATGTAACTCACTGTCATACATGTGTAACTATACGTAACGCACTGTCATACATGTATAACCATACGTAACGCCCTGTCATACATGTATAACCATGCGTAACTCACTGTCATACATGTATAACCATACGTAGCTTACTCTCATATATATATATCCATACGTATCTCACTGTAATACATGTATAACCATAGGTAACTAAATGTATACGTAGCTCACTGTCATACATGTATAGCCATAAGTAACGCCCTGTCATACATGTATAGCCATATGTAGCGCCCTGTCATACATGTATAACCATACGTAACTCACTGTCATACATGTATATCCATGCGTAACTCACTGTCATACATATATAGCCATATGTAGCTCACTGTCATACATGTATATCCATACGTAACGCACTGTCATACATGTATAACCATACGTAGCGCCCTGTCATACATGTATAACCATAGGTAACTCAATGTCATACATGTATAACCATACGTAACGCCCTGTCATACATGTATAACCATACGTAACTCATTGTCATACATGTATAACCATACGTATCTCACTGTCATACATGTATAACCATACGTAACGCCCTGTCATACATGCATAACCATACGTAACGCCCTGGCATACATGTATAACCATACCTAACGTGCTGTCATACATGTATAACCATACATAGCGCCCTGAAATACATGTATAGCCATACCTAGCTCACTGTCATACATGTATAACCATACGTAACTCACTGTTGTACATGTATAACAATACGTAGCTCACTGTCATACATGTATAACCATACGTAACTCCCTGTCATACATGTATAACCATACGTAACGCACTGTCATACATGTATAACCATACGTAACGCACTGTCATACATGTATAACCATACGTAACTCACTGCCATACATGTATAACCACACGTAACTCACTGCCTTACATGTACATCCATACCTAACGCCCTGTCATACATGTATAACCATGCGGAACGCCCTGTCATACATGTATATCCATACGTAACGCCCTTTCATACTTGTATAACCATACGTAGCGCACTGTTACACATGTATAACCATACGTAACTCATTGTCATACATGTAAAACCATACGTAACGTGCTGTCATACATGTATAGCCATACGTAACTCACTGTCATACATGTATAACCATGCGTAGCTCACTGTCATACATGTATAGCCATACGTAACGTGCTGTCATAAATGTATAACCATACGTAACGGCCTGTCATACATGTATAACCATACGTACCGCCCTGTCATATATCTATAACCATACGTAACGCCCTATCATACATGTATAACCATACGTAACGCCCTGACATACATGTATATCCATACGTAACTCACTGTCATACATGTATAACCATAGGTAGCTCACTGTCATACATGTATAGCCATACGTAACTCACTGTCATACATGTATAACCATACGTAGCTCACTGTCATACATGTATATCCATACGTAGCGCCCTGTCATACATGTATAACCATACGTCGCGCCCTGTCATACATGTATAACCATACGCCGCGTGCTGTCATACATGTATAGCCATACGTAGCTCATTGTCATACATGTATAACCATACGTAACGTGCTGTCATACATGTATAACCATACGTACCGCACTGTTATACATGTATAACCATACGTAGCTCACTGTCATACATGTACAAACATACGTAACGCCCTGTCATACATGTATAGCCATACGTAGCGCACTGTCATACATGTATAACCATACGTAACGCACGGTCATACATGTATAACCATACGTATCGCCCTGTCATACATGTATATCCATGCGAACGCCCTATCATACATATATAACCATACGTAACGCCCTGTCATACATGTATAACCATACGTAGCGTGCTGTCATACATGTATAACCATACGTAGCGCCCTGTCATACATGAATAACCATAGGTAACTCAATGTCATACATGTATAACCATACGTAACGCCCTGTCATACATGTATAACCATACGTAACTCATTGTCATACATGTATAACCATACGTATCTCACTGTCATACATGTATAACCATACGTAACGCCCTGTCATACATGTATAACCATACGTAGCTCATTGTCATACATGTATAACCATACGTAACTCACTGTCATACATGTATAGCTATACGTAGCTCACTGTCATACATGTATAACCATACGTAACGCCCTGTCATACATGTATAACCATACGTAACGTGCTGTCATACATGTATAACCATACGTATCGCCCTGTCATACATGTATAACCATACGTATCTCACTGTCATACATGTATAACCATACGTAACTCACTGTCATACATTTATAAACATACGTAACTTTCTGTCATAAATGGTTAACCATACGTGACTAACTGTCATACATGTATAACCATACGTAACGCCCTGTCATACATGCATAACCATACGTAACGCCCTGGCATACATGTATAACCATACCTAACGTGCTGTCATACATGTATAACCATACATAACGCCCTGACATACATGTATAGCCATACCTAGCTCACTGTCATACATGTATAACCATACGTAACTCACTGTTGTACATGTATAACAATACGTACCTCACTGTCATACATGTATAGCCATACGTAACTCCCTGTCATACATGTATAACCATACGTAACGCTCTGTCATACATGAATAGCCATACGTAACGCACTGTCATACATGTATAACCATATGTAACTCACTGACATACATGTATAACCTCACGTAACTCACTGCCTTACATGTACATCCATACGTAGCGCCCTGTCATACATGTATAACCATGCGGAACGCCCTGTCATACATGTATATCCATACGTAACGCCCTTTCATACATGTATAGCCATACGTAGCGCACTGTTATACATGTATAACCATACGTAACTCATTGTCATACATGTATAACCATACGTAACGTGCTGTCATACATGTATAACCATACGTAGCGCACTGTTATACATGTATAACCATACGTAGCTCACTGTTATACATGTATAAACATACGTAACGCCCTATCATACATATATAACCATACGTAGCGCACTGTCATACATGTATAACCATACGTAACGTGCTGTCATACATGTATAACCATACATAGCATCCTGTCATACATGTATAACCATACGTAACGCCCTGTCATACATTTATAACCATACGTAACTCACTGTCATACATGTATAACCATACGTAACGCCCTGTCATACATGCATAACCATACGTAACGCCCTGGCATACATGTATAACCATACCTAACGTGCTGTCATACATGTATAACCATACATACCGCCCTGAAATACATGTATAGCCATACCTAGCTCACTGTCATACATGTATAACCATACGTAACTCACTGTTGTACATGTATAACAATACGTAGCTCACTGTCATACATGTATAACCATACGTAACTCCCTGTCATACATGTATAACCATACGTAACGCACTGTCATACATGTATAACCATACGTAACGCACTGTCATACATGTATAACCATACGTAACTCACTGCCATACATGTATAACCACACGTAACTCACTGCCTTACATGTACATCCATACCTAACGCCCTGTCATACATGTATAACCATGCGGAACGCCCTGTCATACATGTATATCCATACGTAACGCCCTTTCATACATGTATAACCATACGTAGCGCACTGTTATACATGTATAACCATACGTAACTCATTGTCATACATGTAAATCCATACGTAACGTGCTGTCATACATGTATAGCCATACGTAACTCACTGTCATACATGTATAACCATGCGTAGCTCACTGTCATACATGTATAGCCATATGTAACGTGCTGTCATAAATGTATAACCATACGTAACGGCCGGTCATACATGTATAACAATACGTAACGCCCTGACATACATGTATTTCCATACGTAACTCACTGTCATACATGTATAACCATAGGTAGCTCACTGTCATACATGTATAGCCATACGTAACTCACTGTCATACATGTATAACCATACGTAGCTCACTGTCATACATTTATATCCATACGTAGCGCCCGGTCATACATGTATAACCATACGTCGCGCCCTGTCATACATGTATAACCATACGCCGCGTGCTGTCATACATGTATAGCCATACGTAGCTCATTGTCATAAATGTATAACCATACGTAACGTGCTGTCATACATGTATAACCATACGTAACGCACGGTCATACATGTATAACCATAGGTAGCTCACTGTCATACATGTATAAACATACGTAACGCCCTGTCATACATGTATAACCATACGTAACGCACGGTCATACATGTATAACCATACGTATCGCCCTGTCATACATGTATATCCATGCGAACGCCCTATCATACATATATAACCATACGTAACGCCCTGTCATACATGTATAACCATACGTAGCGTGCTGTCATACATGTATAACCATACATAGCATCCTGTCATACTTGTATAAACATACGTAACGCCCTGTCATACATTTATAACCATACGTAACTCACTGTCATACATGTATATACATGCGTAACTCACTGTCATACATATATAACCATACGTAGCTCACTGTCATACATGTATATCCATACGTAACGCAGTGTCATACATGTATAGCCATACGTAGCGCCCTGTCATACATGTATAACCATAGGTAACTCAATGTCATACATGTATAACCATACGTAACGCCCTGTCATGCATGTATAACCATACGTAACTCATTGTCATACATGTATAACCATACGTATCTCACTGTCATACATGTATAACCATACGTAACGCCCTGTCATACATGTATAACCATACGTAACTCATTGTCATACATATATAACCATACGTAACTCACTGTCATACATGTATAGCTATACGTAGCTAACTGTCATACATGTATAACCATACGTAACGCCCTGTCATACATGTATAACCATACGTAACGTGCTGTCATACATGCATAACCATACGTATCGCCCTGTCATACATGTATAACCATACGTATCTCACTGTCATACATGTATAACCATACGTAACTCACTGTCATACATGTATAAACATACGTAACGTTCTGTCATAAATGGTTAACCATACGTGACTATCTGTCATACATGTATGACCATACGTAACGCACTGTCATACATGAATAACCATACGTAACGCCCTGGCATGCATGTATAACCATACCTAACGTGCTGTCATACATGTATAACCATACATAACGCCCTGACATACATGTATAGCCATACCTAGCTCACTGTCATACATGTATAACCATACGTAACTCACTGTTGTACATGTATAACAATACGTACCTCACTGTCATACATGTATAACCATACGTAACTCCCTGTCATACATGTATAACCATACGTAACGCACTGTCATACATGTATAGCCATACGTAACGCACTGTCATACATGTATAACCATACGTAACTCACTGCCATACATGTATAACCACACGTAACTCACTGCCTTACATGTACATCCATACGTAACGCCCTGTCGTACATGTATAACCATGCGGAACGCCCTGTCATACATGTATATCCATACGTAACGCCCTTTCATACATGTATAGCCATACGTAGCGCACTGTTATACATGTATAACCATACGTAACTCATTGTCATACATGTATAACCATACGTAACGTGCTGTCATACATGTATAACCATACGTAGCGCACTGTTATACATGTATAACCATACGTAGCTCACTGTCATACATGTATAAACATACGTAACGCCCTATCATACATATATAACCATACGTAGCGCACTGTCATACATGTATAACCATACGTAACGTGCTGTCATACATGTATAACCATACATAGCATCCTGTCATACATTTATAACCATACGTAACTCACTGTCATACATGTATATCCATGCGCAACTCACTGTTATACATATATAACCATTCGTAGCTCACTGTCATACATATATATCCATACGTAACGCCCAGTCATACATGTATAACCATACGTAGCGCCCTGTCATACATGTATAACCATAGGTAACTCAATGTCATACATGTATAACCATACGTAACGCCCTGTCATACATGTATAACCATACTTAGCCCACTATCATACATGTATAGCCATACGTAACTCATTGTCATACATGTATAACCATACGTAGCTCACTGTCATACATGTATAACCATACGTAACTCACTGTCATACTTGTATAGCCATACGTACCACACTGCCATACATGTATAAACATACGTAACGCCCTGTCATACATGTATAGCCATAAGTAGCCACTGCATACATGTATAACCATACGTAACGCCCTGTCATACATGTATAACCATACGTAACGCCCAATCATACATGTATAACCATACGGAACGCCCTGTCATACATTTATATCCATACGTGGCGCCCTGTCATACATGTATAACCATACGTAGCACCCTTTCATACATGTATAACCATACGTAGCGCCCTGTCATACATGTATAACCATACGCAACGAGCTGTCATATATGTATAACCATACGTAACATCCTGTCATACATGTATGACCATACGTAGCTCACTGTCATACATGTGTAACCATACGTAACGTCCTGTCATACATGTATAGCCATACATAGCTAACTGTAATACATGTATAACCATACGTAACTCACTGTCATACATGTATAAACATACGAAACTCCCTGTCATACATGCATAGCCATACGTAACCAACTGTCAAACATGTATAACTATACGTAACGCCCTGTCATACATGTATAACCATACGTAAAGCCTTGTCATACATGTATAACCATACGTAACGTGCTATCATAAATGTATAACCATACATAACGCCCTGACATACATGTATAACCATACGTAGCTCACTGTCTTACATGTATAACCATACGTAACTAACTGTCTTACATGTATAACCATACGTAAGTCCCTGTCATACATGTATATCCATACGTACCGTGCTGTCATACATGTATAACCATACGTATCGCACTGTCATACATGTATAACCATAGGTAGCTCACTGTCATACATGTAGAAACATACGTAACGCCCTGTCATACACGTATAGCCATGCGTAGCGCACTGTCATACATGTATATCCATACGTAGCGCACTGTCCTACATGTATAGCCATACGTAGCGCCCTGTCATATATGTATAACCATACGTAGCGCCCTGTCATACATGTATAACCATACGTAACGCACTGTTATACATGTAAAACCATACGTAACTCACTGTCATACAGGTATAACTATATGTAACTCACTGTCATACATGTATACCATACGTAGCGCCCTGTCATACATGTATAACCATACGTAACTCACTGTCATACATGTATAGCCATACGTAGCTCACCGTCATACATGTATAACGATACGTAGCTCAATGCCATACATGTATAGCCATACGTAACTCACTGTCATACATGTATAACCATACGTAACTCACTGTCATACATGTATAACCATATATAACGTGCTGTCATACATGTATAGCCATACGTAACTCACTGCCATACATGTATAACCATACGTAGCTCACTGTCATAAATGTATAACCATACGTAGCTCACTGTCATACATGTATAACCATACTTAACGTGCTGTCATACATGTATAACCATACGTAGCGCCTTGTCATATATGTATAACCATACGTAACGTGCTGTCATACATGTATAACCATACTTAACATGCTGTCATACATGTATAACCATACGTAAGTCACCAGTTTACATGTATGACCATACGTAACTCACTGTCATACATGTATAACCATACGTAACTCACTGTCATACATGTATAACCATGCGTAGCTCACAGTCATAAATGTATAACCATACGTAGCTCACTGTCATACATGCATAACCATACTTAACGTGCTGTCATACATGTATAACCATACGTAACTCACTGTCATACATGTATAACCATAGGTAACTCACTGTCATAAATGTATAGCCATACGTAGCTCACTGTCATACATGTATAACCATACTTAACGTGCTGTCATACATGTATAACCATACGTTGCGCCCTGTCATATATGTATAACCATACGTAACTCACTGTCATACATGTATAACCATACGTAACTCACTGTCATACATGTATAACCATACGTAACTCACTGTCATACATGTATAACCATACGTAACGTGCTGTCATACATGCATAGCCATACGTATCGCCCTGTCATACATGTATAACCATACGTAGCGCACTGTCATACATGTATAGCCATACATAACGCACTGTCATACATGAATAACCATACGTAACTCACTGTCATACATGTATAACCATATGCAACGCCATGTCATACATGTATAGCCATACCTAACGTTCTGTCATACATGTATAGCCATACGTAAAGCACTGTCATACATGTATAACCATACGTAACTCACTTTCATACATGTATAGCCATACGTAACTCACTGTCATACATGTATAGCCATACGCAACGCCTTGTCATACATGTATAACCATACTTAGCTCATTATCATACATGTATAACCATACGTAACTCACTGTCATACGTATATAGCCATACGTAGCTCACTGTCATACATGTATATCCATACGTAGATCACTGTCATACATGTATAACCATACGTAGCTCACTGTCATACATGTATAACCATACGTAACATCATGTCATACATGTATACCCATACGTAGTGCCCTGTCATACATGTATAACCATACGTAGCGCCCTGTCATACATGTATAACCATACGTAACGTGCTGGCATACATGTATATCCGTACGTAGCGCCCTGTCATACATGTATAGCCATACGTAACTCACTGTCATACATGTATAACCATACGTAACGCCCTGTCATACATGTATAGCCATAGGTAACTCACTGTCATACATGTATAACCATACGCAACGCCTTGTCATACATGTATAGCCATACGTAACTCACTGTCATACATGTATAACCATACGTAACTCAATGTCATACATGTATAGCCATACGTAACGTTCTGTCATACATGTATAACCATACGTAACGTGCTGTCATACATGTATAGCCATACGTAACGTCCTGTCATAAATGTATAGCCATACGTAACGTTCTGTCATACATGTATGGCCATACGTAACGCCATGTCATACATGTATAGCCATACGTAACTCACGGTCATACATGTATAGCCATACGTAACTCACGGTCATACATGTATAACCATACGCAACGCCTTGTCATACAGGCATAACCATACGTTACTCACTGTCATACATCTATAACCATACGTAGCTAACTGTCATACATGTATAACCATACGTAACTCACTGTCATACATGTATAGCTATACGTAGCGCCCTGTCATACATGTATAACCATACGTAACGTGCTGTCATACATGTATAACCATACTTAACGTGCTGTCATACATGTATAACCATACGTAACTCACTGTCATACATGTATAACCATACTTAACGTGCTGTCATACATGTATAACCATACGTAGCGCCCTGTCATATATGTATAAACCTACGTAACTCACTGTCATACATGTATAACCATACGTAACTCACTGTCATACATGTATATCCATACGTATCTCACTGTCATACATGTATAACCATACGTAACTCACTGTCATACATGTATACCCATACGTAACTCACTGTCATACATGTATAACCATGCGTAGCTCACTGTCATAAATGTATAACAATACGTAGCTCACTGTCATACATGTATAACCATACTTAACATGCTATCATACATGTATAACCATACGTAGCGCCCTGTCATACATGTATACCATACGTAGCTCACTGTCATACAGGTATAACCATACGTAACTCACTGTCATACATGTATAACCATAGGTAACGTGCTGTCATACATGTATAGCCATACGTAACGCCCTGTCATACATGTATAACCATACGTAGCGCACCGTCATATATGTATAGCCATACGTAACGCACTGTCATACATGTATAACCATACGTAACTCACTGTCATACATGTATAGCCATACGTAACTCACTGTCATACATGTATAACTATACGCAACGCCTTATCATACATGTATAACCATACGTAACTCATTGTCATACATGTATAACCATACGTAACTCACTGTCATACGTGTATAGCCATACGTAGCTCACTG
Source organism: Archivesica marissinica (assembly GCA_014843695.1). Taxonomy (NCBI): domain Eukaryota; kingdom Metazoa; phylum Mollusca; class Bivalvia; order Venerida; family Vesicomyidae; genus Archivesica; species Archivesica marissinica. Next base: position 195,422 of record JABXNX010000044.1, on the reverse strand, counting down.
TCATACATGTATATCCATACGTAGATCACTGTCATACATGTATAACCATACGTAACTCACTGTCAGTCATGTATAACCATACGTAACATCATGTCATTCATGTATACCCATACGTAGCGCCCTGTCATACATGTATACGTAACGTGCTGGCATACATGTATAGCCGTACGTAACGCCCTGTCATACATGTATAGCCATACGTAACCCACTGTCATACATGTATAGCCATACGTAACTCACTGTCATACATGTATAGCCATAGGTAACTCACTGTCATACATGTATAACCATACGCAACGCCTTGTCATACATGTATAGCCATACGTATCTCACTGTCATACATGTATAACCATACGTAACTCAATGTCATACATGTATAGCCATACGTAGCTCACTGTCATACATGTATAACCATACGTAACTCACTGTCATACATGTATAACCATACGTAGTATCCTGTCATACATGTATAACCATACGTAGCGCTCTGTCATACATGTATAACCATACGTAACGTGCTGTCATACATGCATAGCCGTACGTAGCACTCTGTCATACATGTATAACCATACGTAACGCCCTGTCATACATGTATAACCATACGTAACATCCTGTCATACTTGTATAGCCATACGTAACCCACTGTCATACATGTATAGCCATACGTAACTCACTGTCATACATGTATAGCCATAGGTAACTCACTGTCATACATGTATAACCATACGCAACGCCCTGTCATACATGTATAGCCATACGTAACTCACTGTCATTCATGTATAGCCATACGTAGCTCACTGTCATACATGTATAACCATACGTAACGCCTGTCATACATGTATAACCATACGTAACCCAGTGTCATACATGTATAACAATATGTAACGCCCTGTCATACATGTATAACCATACGTAACTCACTGTCATACATGTATAGCCATGCGTAACGTGCTGTCATACATGTATAGCCATACGTAACGCCCTGTCATACATGTATAGCCATACGTAGCGTTCTGCCATACATGTATAGCCATACGTAACGCCATGTCATACATGTATATCCATACGTAATTCACGGTCATACATGTATATCCATACGTAATTCACGGTCATACATGTATAACCATACGTAGCTCACTGTCATACATGTATAACCATACGTAACTCACTGTCATACATGTATAACTATACGTAGATCAATGTCATACATGTATAACCATACGTAGCTCACTGTCATACGTGTTTAACCATATATAACGTGCTGTCATACATGTATAGCCATACGTAACTCACTGTCATACACGCATAGCCGTACGTAGCGCTCTGTCATACATGTATAACCATACGTAACGCCCTGTCATACATGTATAACCATACGTAACGCCCTGTCATACATGTATAACCATACGCAACTCCTTGTCATACATGTATAGCCATACGTAACTCACTGTCATTCATGTATAACCATACGTAGCTCACTGTCATACATGTATAACCATACGTAACGCCCTGTCATACATGCCTAACCATACGTAACCCAGTGTCATACATGTATAACAATACGTAACGCCCTGTCATACATGTATAACCATACGTAACTCACTGTCATACATGTATATCCATACGTAACATCCTGTCATACATGTATAACCATACGTAGAGCCCTGTCATACATGTATAACCATACGTAACGCCCTGTCATACATGTATAACCATACGTAACGCCCTGTCATACATGTATAACCATAGGTAACGTGCTGGCATACATGTATAGCCGTACATATCGCCCTGTCATACATGTATAGCCATACGTAGCTCACTGTCATACATGTATAGCCATACGTAACCAACTGTCATACATGTATAGCCATACGTAACTCACTGTCATACATGTATAGCCATAGGTAACTCACTGTCATACATGTATAACCATACGCAACGCCTGTTCATACATGTATAGCCATACGTAACTCACTGTCATACATATATAACCATACGTAACTCAATATCATACATGTATATCCATACGTAGCTCACTGTCATACATGTATATCCATACGTAGATCACTGTCATACATGTATAACCATACGTAACTCAATGTCATACATGTATAACCATACGTAGCATCCTGTCATACATGTATAACCATACGTAGCGCTCTGTCATACATGTATAACCATACGTAACGCCCTGTCATACATGTATAACCATACGTAACGTGCTGTCATACATTCATAGCCGTACGTAGCGCCCTGTCATACATGTATAACCATACGTAGCTCACTGTCATACATGTATAGCCATACGAAACTCACTGTCATACATGTATAGCCATAGGTAGCTCACTGTCATACATGTATAACCATACGCAACGCCTTGTCATACATGTATAGCCATACGTAACTCACTGTCATTCATGTATAACCATAGGTAGCTCACTGTCATACATGTATAACCATACGTAACGCCCTGTCATACATGTATAACCATACGTAACGTGCTGTCATACATTCATAGCCGTACGTAGCGCCCTGTCATACATGTATAACCATACGTAGCTCACTGTCATACATGTATAGCCATACGAAACTCACTGTCATACATGTATAGCCATAGGTAGCTCACTGTCATACATGTATAACCATACGCAACGCCTTGTCATACATGTATAGCCATACGTAACTCACTGTCATTCATGTATAACCATAGGTAGCTCACTTCATACATGTATAACCATACCTAACTCACTGTCATACATGTATATCCATACGTAACATCCTGTCATACATGTATAACCATACGTAGCGCCCTGTCATACATGTATAACCATACGTAACGCCCTGTCATACATGTATAACCATACGTAACGCCCTGTCATACATGTATAACCATAGGTAACGTGCTGGCATACATGTATAGCCGTACATATCGCCCTGTCATACATGTATAGCCATACGTAGCTCACTGTCATACATGTATAGCCATACGTAACCAACTGTCATACATGTATAGCCATACGTAACTCACTGTCATACATGTATAGCCATAGGTAACTCACTGTCATACATGTATAACCATACGCAACGCCTGTTCATACATGTATAGCCATACGTAACTCACTGTCATACATATATAACCATACGTAACTCAATATCATACATGTATATCCATACGTAGCTCACTGTCATACATGTATATCCATACGTAGATCACTGTCATACATGTATAACCATACGTAACTCAATGTCATACATGTATAACCATACGTAGCATCCTGTCATACATGTATAACCATACGTAGCGCTCTGTCATACATGTATAACCATACGTAACGCCCTGTCATACATGTATAACCATACGTAACGTGCTGTCATACATTCATAGCCGTACGTAGCGCCCTGTCATACATGTATAACCATACGTAGCTCACTGTCATACATGTATAGCCATACGAAACTCACTGTCATACATGTATAGCCATAGGTAGCTCACTGTCATACATGTATAACCATACGCAACGCCTTGACATGTATAGCCATACGTAACTCACTGTCATTCATGTATAACCATAGGTAGCTCACTGTCATACATGTATAACCATACGTAACGCCCTGTCATAAATGTATAACCATACGTAACTCACTGTCATACATGTATATCCATACGTAACATCCTGTCATACATGTATAACCATACGTAGCGCCCTGTCATACATGTATAACCATACGTAACGCCCTGTCATACATGTATAACCATAGGTAACGCCCTGTCATACATGTATAACCATAGGTAACGTGCTGGCATACATGTATAACCATAGGTATCTCACTGTCATACATGTATAACCATACGCAACGCCTTGTCATACATGTATAGCCATACGTAACTCACTGTCATTCATGTATAACCATAGGTAGCTCACTGTCATACATGTATAACCATACGTAACGCCTGTCATACATGTATAACCATACGTAACCCAGTGCCATACATGTATAACAATACGTAACGCCCTGTCATACATGTATAACCATACGTAACTCACTGTCATACATGTATAGCCATACGTAACGTTCTGTCATACATGTATAACCATACATAACGTGCTGTCATACATGTATAGCCATACGTAACGCCCTGTCATACATGTATAGCCATACGTAACGTTCTGCCATACATGTATAGCCATACGTAACGCCATGTCATACATGTATAGCCATACGTAACTCACGGTCATACATGTATAGCCATACGTAACTCACGGTCATACATGTATAACCATACGCAACGCCTTGTCATACATGCATAACCATACGTAACTCACTGTCATACATGTATAACCATACGTAACTCACTGTCATACATGTATAACCATACGTAACTCACTGTCATACATGTATAGCCATACGTAGCTCACTGTCATACATGTATAACTAAACGTAGATCACTGTCATACATGTATAACCATACGTAGCTCACTGTCATACATGTTTAACCATATATAACGTGCTGTCATACATGTATAGCCATACGTAACTCACTGTCATACATGCATAGCCGTACGTAGCGCTCTGTCATACATGTATAACCATACGTAACTCCCTGTCATACATGTATAAGCATACGTAACGCCCTGTCATATATGTATAACCATACGCAACGCCTTGTCATACATGTATAGCCATACGTAACTCACTGTCATTCATGTATAACCATACGTAGCTCACTGTCATACATGTATAACCATACGTAACGCCCTGTCATACATGTATAACCATACGTAACCCAGTGTCATACATGTATAACAATACGTAACACCCTGTCATACATGTATAACCATACGTAACTCACTGTCATACATGTATAACTATACGTAGCGCCCTGTCATACATGTATAACCATACGTAACGCCCTGTCATACATGTATAACCATACGTAACGTGCTGGCATACATGTATAGCCGTACGTATCGCCCTGTCATACATGTATAGCCATACGTAGCTCACTGTCATACATGTATAGCCATACGTAACCAACTGTCATACATGTATAGCCATACGTAACTCACTATCATACATGTATAGCCATAGGTAACTCACTGTCATACATGTATAACCATACGCAACGCCTGTTCATACATGTATAGCCATACGTAACTCACTGTCATACATATATAACCATACGTAACTCAATGTCATACATGTATATCCATACGTAGCTCACTGTCATACATGTAAAACCATACGTAGATCACTGTCATTCATGTATAGCCATACGTAACTCAATGTCATACATGTATAACCATACGTAGCATCATGTCATACATGTATAACCATACGTATCGCTCTGTCATACATGTATAACCATACGTAACGCCCTGTCATACATGTATAACCATACGTAACGTGCTGTCATACATGCATAGCCGTACGTAGCGCCCTGTCATACATGTATAACCATACGTAGCTCACTGTCATACATGTATAGCCATACGAATCTCACTGTCATACATGTATAGCCATGGGTAGCTCACTGTCATACATGTATAACCATACGCAACGCCTTGTCATACATGTATAGCCATACGTAACTCACTGTCATTCATGTATAACCATACGTAACGCCCTGTCATACATGTATAACCATACGTAACTCACTGTCATACATGTATAGCCATACGTAACGTTCTGTCATACATGTATAACCATACATAACGTGCTGTCATACATGTATAGCCATACGTAACGCCCTGTCATACATGTATAGCCATACGTAACGTTCTGCCATACATGTATAGCCATACGTAACGCCATGTCATACATGTATAGCCATACGTAACTCACGGTCATACATGTATAGCCATACGTAACTCACGGTCATACATGTATAACCATACGCAACGCCTTGTCATACATGCATAACCATACGTAACTCACTGTCATACATGTATAGCCATACGTAACTCACTGTCATACATGTATAACCATACGTAACTCACTGTCATACATGTATAGCCATACGTAGCTCACTGTCATACATGTTTAACCATATATAACGTGCTGTCATACATGTATAGCCATACGTAACTCACTGTCATACATGCATAGCCGTACGTAGCGCTCTGTCATACATGTATAACCATACGTAACGCCCTGTCATACATGTATAAGCATACGTAACGCCCTGTCATACATGTATAGCCGTACGTATCGCCCTGTCATACAAGTATAGCCATACGTAGCTCACTGTCATACATGTATAGCCATACGTAACCAACTGTCATACATGTATAGCCATACGTAACTCACTGTCATACATGTATAGCCATAGGTAACTCACTGTCATACATGTATAGCCATACGCAACGCCTTGTAAAGAAATGTAAAGCCATAGGTAGCTCACTGTCATACATGTATAACCATACGTAACTCAAAGTCATACATGTATAGTCATACGTAGCTCACTGTCATACATGTATACCCATACGTAACTCACTGTCATACATGTATAACCATGCGTTGCTCACTGTCATAAATGTATAACCATACGTAGCTCACTGTCATACATGTATAACCATACTTAACGTGCTGTCATACATGTATAATCATACGTAGCGCCCTGTCATATATGTATAACCATACGTAACTCACTGTCATACATGTATAACCATACGTAACTCACTGTCATATATGTATAACCATACGTAACTCACTCGCATACATGTATAACCATACGTAACGTGCTGTCATACATGTATAGCCATACGTTACGCCCTGTCATACATGTATAACCATACGTAGCGCACTGTCATACATGTATAGCCATACCTAACGTTCTGTCATACATGTATAGCCATACGTAACGCACTGTCATACATGTATAACCAACCATACGTAACTCACTTTCATACATGTATAGCCATACGTATCTCACTGTCATACATGTATATCCATACGCAACGCCTTGTCATACATGTATAACCATACGTAACGCCCTGTCATACATGTATAACCATACGTAGCGCACTGTCATAAATGTATAACTATACGTAGCTCACTGCTATACATGTATAACCATACTTAACGTGCTGTCATACATGTATAACCATACGTAGCGCCCTGTCATACATGTATAACCATACGTAACGTGCGGTCATACATGTATAACCATACTTAGCGTGCTGTCATACATGTATAACCATACGTAACTCACTGTCATACATGTATAGCCATACGTTACTCACTGTCATACATGTTTAACCATACGCAACGCCTTGTCATACATGTATAACCATACGTAACGCCTTGTCATACATGTATAACCATACGTAGCGCACTGTCATACATGTATAACCATACGTAGCTCACTGTCATACATGTATAACCATACTTAACGTGCTGTCATACATGTATATCCATACGTAGCGCCCTGTCATACATGTATAGCCATACGTATCGTGCTATCATACATGTATAAACATACTTAACGTGCTGTCATACATGTATAACCATACGTATCTCACTGTCATACATGTATAACCATACGTAACTCACTGTCATACATGTATAACCATACGTAACTCACTGTCATACATGTATAACAATGCGTAGCTCACTGTCATAAATGTATATCCATACGTAGCTCACTGTCATACATGTATAACCATACTTAGCGTGCTGTCATACATGTATAACCATACGTAGCGCCCTGTCATATATGTATAACCATACGTAACTCACTGTCATACATGTATAAACATACGTAACTCACTGTCATACATGTATAACCATACGTAACTCACTGTCATACATGTATGACCATACGTAACTCACTGTCACACATGTATACCCATACGTAACTCACTCTCATACATGTATAACCATGCGTAGCTCACTGTCATAAATGTATGACCATACGTAGCTCACTGTCATACATGTATAACCATACTTAACGTGCTGTCATACATGTATAACCATACGTAACTCACTGACATACATGTATAGCCATACGTAGCGTTCTGTCATACATGTATAACCATACGTAACGTGCTGTCATACATGTATAGCAATACGTAACGCCCTGTCATCAATGTATAGCCATACCTAACGTTCTGTCATACATGTATAGCCATACGTAACGCCATGTCATACATGTATAGTCATACGTAACTCACGGTCATACATGTATAGCCATACGTAACTCACGGTAATACATGTATAACCATACGCAACGCCTTGTCATACATGTATAACCATACGTAACTCACTGTCATACATGTATAACCATACGTAACTCACTGTCATACATGTATAACCATACGTAAATCACTGTCATACATGTATAACCATACGTAACATGCTGTCATACATGTATAGCCATACGTAACGCCCTGTCATACATGTATAACCATACGTAGCGCACAGTCATACATGAATAGCCATACCTAACGTTCTGTCATACATGTATAGCCATACGTAACGCACTGTCATACATGTATAAACATAAGTAACTCACTGTCATACATGTATAACCATACGTAACATCCTGTCATACATGTATAACCATACGTAGCGCCCTGTCATACATGTATAACCATACGTAACGCCCTGTCATACATGTATAAGCATACGTAACGTGCTGGCATACATGTATAGCCGTACGTAGCGCCCTGTCATACATGTATAGCCATAGGTAACTCACTGTCATACATGTATAACCATACGTAACGCCCTGTCATACATGTATAGCCATACGTAACCCACTGTCATACATGTATAACCATACGTAACGCCATGTCATACATGTATAACCATACGCAACGCCTTGTAAAGACATGTATAGCCATACGTAACTCACCGTCATACATGTTTAACCATACGTAACTCAAAGTCATACATGTATAGCCATACGTAGCTCACTGTCATACATGTATACCCATACGTAACTCACTGTCATACATGTATAACCATGCGTAGCTCACTGTCATAACTGTATAACCATACGTAGCTCACTGTCATACATGTATAACCATACTTAACGTGCTGTCATACATGTATAACCATACGTAGCGCCCTGTCATATATGTATAACCATACGTAACTCACTGTCATACATGTATAACCATACGTAACTCACTGTCATATATGTATAGCCATACGTAACTCACTCGCATACATGTATAACCATACGTAACGTGCTGTCATACATGTATAGCCATACGTAACGCCCTGTCATACATGTATAACCATACGTAGCGCACTGTCATACATGTATAGCCATACCTAACGTTCTGTCATACATGTATAGCCATACGTAACGCACTGTCATACATGTATAACCATACGTAACTCACTTTCATACATGTATAGCAATACGTATCTCACTGTCATACATGTATATCAATACGCAACGCCTTGTCATACATGTATAACCATACGTAACGCCCTGTCATACATGTATAACCATACGTAGCGCACTGTCATAAATGTATAACCATACGTAGCTCACTGTTATACATGTATAACCATACTTAACGTGCTGTCATACATGTATAACAATACGTAGCGCCCTGTCAAACATGTATAACCATACGTAACGTGCTGTCATACATGTATAACCATACTTAACGTGCTGTCATACATGTATATCCATACGTAACTCACTGTCATACATGTATAGCCATACGTAACTCACTGTCATACATGTATAACCATACGCAACGCCTTGTCATACATGTATAACCATACGTAACGCCATGTCATACATGTATAACCATACGTAGCGCACTGTCATACATGTATAACCATACGTAGCTCACTGTCATACATGTATAACCATACTTAACGTGCTGTCATACATGTATATCCATACGTAGCGCCCTGTCATACATGTATAACCATACGTATCGTGCTGTCATACATGTATAACCATACTTAACGTGCTGTCATACATGTATAACCATACGTAGCTCACTGTCATACATGTATAACCATACGTAACTCACTGTCATACATGTATAACCATACGTAACTCACTGTCATACATATATAACAATGCGTAGCTCACTGTCATAAATGTATAACCATACTTAGCGTGCTGTCATACATGTATAACCATACGTAGCGCCCTGTCATATATGTATAACCATACGTAGCGCACTGTCGTACATGTATAACCATACGTAACTCACTGTCATACATGTATAGCAATACGTAACTCTCTGTCATACATGTATAACCATACGCAACGCATTGTCATACATGTATAACCATACGTAACTCACTGTCATACATGTATAACCATACGTAACTCACTGTCATACATGTATAACCATACGTAACATGCTGTCATACATGCATAGCCATACGTAACGCCCTGTCATACATGTATAACCATACGTAGCGCACTGTCATACATGTATAGCCATACCTAACGTTCTGTCATACATGTATAGCCATACGTAACGCACTGTCATACATGTATAACCATACGTACCTCACTGTCATACATGTATAGCCATACGTATCTCACTGTCATACATGTATAACCATACGCAACGCCTTGTCATACATGTATAACCATACGTAACTCACTGTCATACATGTATAACCATACGTAGCTCACTGTCATACGTGTATAGCCATACGTAGCTCACTGTCATACATGTATATCCATACGTAGATCACTGTCATACATGTATAACCATACGTAGCGCCCTGTCATACATGTATAACCATACGTAGCGCCCTGTCATACATGTATAACCATACGTAACGTGCTGGCATACATGTATAGCCGTACGTAGCGCCCTGTCATACATGTATAGCCATACGTAACTCATTGTCATACATGTATAACCATACGTAACGCCCTGTCATACATGTATAGCCATACGTAACCCACTGTCATACATGTATAGCCATAGGTAACTCACTGTCATACATGTATAACCATACGTAACGCAATGTCATACATGTATAACCATACGTAACTCACTGTCATACATGTATAACCATACGCAACGCCTTGTCATACATGTATAGCCATACGTAACTCACTGTCATACATGTATAACCATACGTACCTCACTGTCATACGTGTATAGCCATACGTAACTCACTGTCATACATGTATAGCCATACGTAACTCACTGTCATACATGTTTAACCATAGGTAACGTGTTGTCATACATGTATAGCCATTCGTAGCGCCCTGTCATACATGTATAACCATACGTAACTCACTGTCATACATGTATAGCCATACGTAACTCTCTGTCATACATGTATAACCATACGCAACGCCTTGTCATACATGTATAACCATACGTAGCTCACTCTCATACATGTATAACCATACGTAACTCACTGTCATACATGTATAACGATACGTATCTCACTGTCATACATATATAACCATACGTAACATGCTGCCATACATGTATAGCCATACGTAGCGCCCTATCATACATGTATATCCATACGTAGCGCCCTGTCATACATGTATAACCATACGTAACGTGCTGGCATACATGTATAGCCGTACGTAGCGCCCTGTCATACATGATTAGCCATACGTACCTCATTGTCATACATGTATAACCATACGTAACGCCCTGTCATACATGTATAACCATACGTAACTCACTGTCATACATGTATAACCATACGTAACTCACTGTCATACATGTATGACCATACGTAACTCACTGTCATACATGTATACCCATACGTAACTCACTCTCATACATGTATAACCATGCGTAGCTCACTGTCATAAATGTATGAACATACGTAGCTCACTGTCATACATGTATAACCATACTTAACGTGCTGTCATACATGTATAACCATACGTAACTCACTGTCATACATGTATTGCCATACGTAACGTTCTGTCATACATGTATAACCTTACGTAACGTGCTGTCATACATGTATAGTAATACGTAACGCCCTGTCATAAATGTATAGCCATATGTAACGTTCTGTCATACATGTATAGACATACGTAACGCCATGTCATACATGTATAGTCATACGTAACTCACGGTCATACATGTATAGCCATACGTAACTCACGGTAATACATGTATAACCATACGCAACGCCTTGTCATACATGTATAACCATACGTAACTCACTGTCATACATGTATAACCATACGTAACTCACCTTCATACATGTATAACCATAGGTAACGTGCTGTCATACATGTATAGCCATACGTAACGCCCTGTCATACATGTATAACCATACGTAACTCACTGTCATACATGTATAACCATACGTAACTCACCTTCATACTTGTATAACCATAGGTAACGTGCTGTCATACATGTATAGCCATACGTAACGCCCTGTCATACATGTATAACCATACGTAGCTCACTGTCATACGTGTATAGCCATACGTAGCTCACTGTCATACATGTATATCCATACGTAGATCACTGTCATACATGTATAACCATACGTAGCGCCCTGTCATACATGTATAACCATACGTCGCGCCCTGTCATACATGTATAACCATACGTAACGTGCTGGCATACATGTATAGCCGTACGTAGCGCCCTGTCATACATGTATAGCCATACGTAACTCATTGTCATACATGTATAACCATACGTAACGCCCTGTCATACATGTATAGCCATACGTAACCCACTGTCATACATGTATAGCCATAGGTAACTCACTGTCATACATGTATAACCATACGTAACGCAATGTCATACATGTATAACCATACGTAACTCACTGTCATACATGTATAACCATACGCAACGCCTTGTCATACATGTATAGCCATACGTAACTCACTGTCATACATGTATAACCATACGTAACTCACTGTCATACATGTATAACCATACGTAACTCACTGTCATACATGTTTAACCATAGGTAACGTGTTGTCATACATGTATAGCCATTCGTAACGCCCTGTCATACATGTATAACCATACGTAACTCACTGTCATACATGTATAGCCATACGTAACTCTCTGTCATACATGTATAACCATACGCAACGCCTTGTCATACATGTATAACCATACGTAGCTCACTCTCATACATGTATAACCATACGTAACTCACTGTCATACATGTATAACCATACGTATCTCACTGTCATACATATATAACCATACGTAACATGCTGTCATACATGTATAGCCATACGTAGCGCCCTATCCTACATGTATATCCATACGTAGCGCCCTGTCATACATGTATAACCATACGTAACGTGCTGGCATACATGTATAGCCGTACGTAGCGCCCTGTCATACATGATTAGCCATACGTAACTCATTGTCATACATGTATAACCATACGTAACGCCCTGTCATACATGTATAGCCATACGTAACCCACTGTCATACATGTATAGCCATAGGTAACTCACTGTCATACATGTATAACCATACGCACCGCCTTGTCATACATGTATAGCCATACGTAAATCACTGTCATACATGTATAACCATACGTAACTCAATGTCATACATGTATAGCCATACGTAGCTCACTGTCATACATGTATAGCCATACGTAACTCACGGTCATACATGTATAACCATACGTAGCATCCTGTCATACATGTATAACCATACGTAACGCACTGTCATACATGTATAGCCATACGTAACTCTCTGTCATACATGTATAACCATACGCAACGCCTTGTCATACATGTATAACCATACGTATCTCACTGTCATACATGTATAACCATACGTAACTCACTGTCATACATGTATAACCATACGTAACTCACTGTCATACATGTATAGCCATACGTAACATGCTGTCATACATGTATAGCCATACGTAACGCCCTGTCATACATGTATAACCATACGTAGCGCACTGTCATACATGAATAGCCATACCTAACGTTCTGTCATACATGTATAGCCATAAGTAACGCACTGTCATATATGTATAACCATACGTACCTCACTGTCATACATTTATAGCCATACGTACCTCACTGTCATACGTGTATAGCCATACGTAGCTCACTGTCATACATGTATATCCATACGTAGATCACAGTCATACATGTATAACCATACGTAACTCACTGTCATACATGTATAACCATACGTAACATCCTGTCATACATGTATAACCATACGTAGCGCCCTGTCATACATGTATAACCATACGTAACGCCCTGTCATACATGTATAACCATACGTAACGTGCTGGCATACATGTATAGCCGTACGTAGCGCCCTGTCATACATGTATATCCATACATAACTCACTGTCATACATGTATAGCCATAGGTAACGCCCTGTCATACATGTATAACCATACGCAACGCCTTGTAAAGACATGTATAGCCATACGTAACTCACTGTCATACATGTATAACCATACGTAACTCAAAGTCATACATGTATAACCATGCGTAGCTCACTGTCATAAATGTATAACCATACGTAGCTCACTGTCATACATGTATAACCATACTTAACGTGCTGTCATACATGTATAACCATACGTAGCGCCCTGTCATATATGTATAACCATACGTAACTCACTGTCATACATGTATAACCATACGTAACTCACTGTCATATATGTATAGCCATACGTAACTCACTCGCATACATGTATAACCATACTTAACGTGCTGTCATACATGTATAGCCATACGTAACGCCCTGTCAAACATGTATAACCATACGTAGCGCACTGTCATACATGTATAGCCATACCTAACGTTCTGTCATACATGTATAGCCATACGTAACGCACTGTCATACATGTATAACCATACGTAACTCACTTTCATACATGTATAGCCATACGTATCTCACTGTCATACATGTATATCCATACGCAACGCCTTGTCATACATGTATAACCATACGTAACGCCCTGTCATACATGTATAACCATACGTAGCGCACTGTCATAAATGTATAACCATACGTAGCTCACTGTTATACATGTATAACCATACTTAACGTGCTGTCATACATGTATAACAATACGTAGCGCCCTGTCATACATGTATAACCATACGTAACGTGCTGTCATACATGTATAACCATACGTAACTCACTGTCATACATGTATAGCCATACGTAACTCAATGTCATACATATATAGCCATACGCAACGCCTTGTCATACATGTATAACCATACGTAACGCCCTGTCATACATGTATAGCCATACGTAGCGCACTGTCATACATGTATAACCATACGTAGCTCACTGTCATACATGTATAACCATACTTAACGTGCTGTCATACATGTATATCCATACGTAGCGCCCTGTCATACATGTATAACCATACGTATCGTGCTGTCATACATGTATAACCATACTTAACGTGCTGTCATACATGTATAACCATACGTAGCTCACTGTCATACATGTATAACCATACGTAACTCACTGTCATACATGTATAACCATACGTAACTCACTGTCATACATATATAACAATGCGTAGCTCACTGTAATAAATGTATAACCATACGTAGCTCACTGTCATACATTTATAACCATACTTAGCGTGCTGTCATACATGCATAGCCATACGTAGCGCCCTGTCATATATGTATAACCATACGTAACTCACTGTCATACATGTATAACCATACGTAACTCACTGTCATACATGTATAACCATACGTAACTCACTGTCATACATGTATGACCATACGTAACTCACTGTCATACATGTATACCCATACGTAACTCACTGTCATACATGTATAACCATGCGTTGCTCACTGTCATAAATGTATGACCATACGTAGCTCACTGTCATACATGTATAACCATACTTAACGTGCTGTCATATATGTATAGCCATACGTAACTCACTCGCATACATGTATAACCATACGTAACGTGATGTCATACATGTATAGACATACGTAACGCCCTGTCATACATGTATAACCATACGTAGCGCACTGTCATACATGTATAGCCATACCTAAAGTTCTGTCATACATGTATAGCCATACGTAACGCACTGTCATACATGTATAACCATACGTAACTCACTTTCATACATGTATAGCCATACGTATCTCACCGTCATACATGTATATCCATACGCAACGCCTTGTCATACATGTATAACCATACGTAACGCCCTGTCATACATGTATAACCATACGTAGCGCACTGTCATAAATGTATAACCATACGTAGCTCACTGTTATACATGTATAACCATACTTAACGTGCTGTCATACATGTATAGCAATACGTAGCGCCCTGTCATACATGTATAACCATACGTAACGTGCTGTCATACATGTATAACCATAATTAACATGCTGTCATACATGTATAACCATACGTAACTCACTGTCATACATGTATAGCCATACGTAACTCAATGTCATACATATATAACCATAAGCAACGCCTTGTCATACATGTATAACCATACGTAACGCCCTGTCATACATGTATAACCATACGTAGCGCACTGTCATACATGTATACCCATACATAGCTCACTGTCATACATGTATAACCATACTTAACGTGCTGTCATACATGTATATCCATACGTAGCGCCCTGTCATGCATGTATAACCATACGTATCGTGCTGTCATACATGTATAACCATACTTAACGTGCTGTCATACATGTATAACCATACGTAGCTCACTGTCATACATGTATAACCATACGTAACTCACTGTCATACATGTATAGCCATACGTAACTCACTGTCATACATATATAACAATGCGTAGCTCACTGTCATAAATGTATAACCATAGGTAGCTCACTGTCATACATTTATTTCCATACTTAGCGTGCTGTCATACATGTATAACCATACGTTGCGCCCTGTCATATATGTATAACCATACGTAACTCACTGTCATACATGTATAACCATACGTAACTCACTGTCATACATGTATAACCATACGTAACTCACTGTCATACATGTATGACCATACGTAACTCACTGTCATACATGTATACCCATACGTAACTCACTCTCATACATGTATAGCCATGCGTAGCTCACTGTCATAAATGTATGACCATACGTAGCTCACTGTCATACATGTATAACCATACTTAACGTGCTGTCATACATGTATAACCATACGTAACTCACTGTCATACATGTATTGCCATACGTAACGTTCTGTCATACATGTATAACCATACGTAACGTGCTGTCATACATGTATAGCAATACGTAACGCACTGTCATAAATGTATAGCCATACGTAACGTTCTGTCATACATGTATAGCCATACGTAACGCAATGTCATACATGTATAACCATACGTAACTCACTGTCATACATGTATAGCCATACGTAACTCACTGTAATACATGTATAACCATACGCAACGCCTTGTCATACATGTATAACCATACGTCCCCACAAACCAACAACACAACAAACACACCAACAAACCAAAAACTCATGTCATACATGTATAACCATACGTAACGCCCTGTCATACATGAAACCATACGAACCCACCTTCATACATGTATACCATAGGTAACTCAATGTATACATAACAAACGCCCTGTCTACTGTATAAACATACGTAAATCACGTCATCATGTATAACCTACGCAACCATTAATACATGTATAACCATAGGAACTCACTGTCATACATGTATAACCATACGTAACGCACTGTCATACATTTGTAACCATACGTAACTCACTGTCATACATGTATAACCATAGGTAACGTGCTGTCATACTTGTATAGCCATACGTAACGCCCTGTCATACATGTATAACCATACGTATCGCACTGTCATACATGTATAGCCATACCTAACGTTCTGTCATACATGTATATCCATACGTAGATCACTGTCATACATGTATAACCATACGTAACTCACTGTCATACATGTATAACCATACGTAACATCCTGTCATACATGTATAACCATACGTAGCGCCCTGTCATACATGTATAACAATATACGTAACGCCCTGTCATACATGTATAACCATACGTAACGTGCTGGCATACATGTATAGCCGTACGTAGCGCCCTGTCATACATGTATAACCATACGTACCTCACTGTCATACATGTATAGCCATACGTAACTCACTGTCATAAATGTATAACCATACGCAACGCCTTGTCATACATGTATAACCATACGTAACTCACTGTCATACATGTATAACCATACGTAACTCACTGTCATACGTGTATAGCCATACGTAGCTCACAGTCATACATGTATATCCATACGTAGATCACTGTCATACATGTATAACCATACGTAGCGCCCTGTCATACATGTATAACCATACGTAGCGCCCTGTCATACATGTATAACCATACGTAACGTGCTGGCATACATGTATAGCCGTACGTAGCGCCCTGTCATACATGTATAGCCATACGTAACTCATTGTCATACATGTATAACCATACGTAACGCCCTGTCATACATGTATAGCCATACGTAACACACTGTCATACATGTATAGCCATAGGTAACACACTGTCATACATGTATAACCATACGCACCGCCTTGTCATACATGTATAGCCATACGTAAATCACTGTCATACATGTATAACCATACGTAACTCAATGTCATACATGTATAGCCATACGTAGCTCACTGTCATACATGTATAACCATACGTAACTCACGGTCATACATGTATAACCATACGTAGCATCCTGTCATACATGTATAACCATAAGTAACGCACTGTCATACATGTATAACCATACGTAAATCACTGTCATACATGTATAGCCATACGTAAATCACTGTCATACATGTATAACCATACGCAACGCCTTGTCATTCATGTATAGCCATACGTAACTCACTGTCATACATGTATAACCATACGTAACATCCTGTCATACATGTATAACCATACGTAGCGCCCTGTCATACATGTATAACAATATACGTAACGCCCTGTCATACATGTATAACCATACGTAACGTGCTGGCATACATGTATAGCCGTACGTAGCGCCCTGTCATACATGTATAGCCATACGTAACTCATTGTCATACATGTATAACCATACGTAACGACCTGTCATACATGTATAGCCATACGTAGCCCACTGTCATACATGTATAGCCATAGGTAACTCACTGTCATACATGTATAACCATACGCACCGCCTTGTCATACATGTATAGCCATACGTAAATCACTGTCATACATGTATAACCATACGTAACTCAATGTCATACATGTATAGCCATACGTAGCTCACTGTCATAAATGTATAACCATACGTAACTCACTGTCATACATGTATAACCATACGTAACGCACTGTCATACATGTATAAACATACGTAACTCACTGTCATACATGTATAGCCATACGTAGCTCACTGTCATACATGTATATCCATACGTAGATCACTGTCATACATGTATAACCATACGTACCTCACTGTCATACATGTATAGCCATACGTAACTCACTGTCATACATGTATAACCATACGCAACGCCTTGTCATACATGTATAACCATACGTAACGTGCTGGCATACATGTATAGCCGTACGTAGCGCCCTGTCATACATGTATAGCCATACGTAATTCACTGTCATACATGTATAACCATACGTAACGCCCTGTCATACATGTATAGCCATACGTAACCCACTGTCATACATGTATAGCCATACGTAACTCACTGTCATACATGTATAACCATACGTAACTCACTGTCATACATGTATAACCATACGTAACTCACTGTCATACATGTATAACCATACGTAACTCACTGTCATACATGTATAACCATACGTAACTCACTGTCATAAATGTATAACCATACGTAACTCACTGTCATACATGTATAACCATACTTAACGTGCTGTCATACATGTATAACCATACGTAGCTCACTGTCATACATGTATAGCCATACGTAACGTTCTGTCATACATGTATAACCATACATAACGCGCTGTCATACATGTATAGCCATACGTAACACACTGTCATAAATGTATAGCCATACGTAACTCTATCATACATGTATAACCATACGTAACGCCATGTCATACATGTATAACCATACGTAACTCACTGTCATACATGTATAACCATACGTAACTCACCGTCATACATGTATAACCATACGTAACGCCCTGTCATACATGTATAACCATACGTAACGCACTGTCATACATGTATAGCCATACGTAACGCACTGTCATACATGTATAGCCATACGTAGCGCACTGTCATACATGTATAACCATACGTAACTCACTGTCATACATGTATAACCATACGTAACTCACTGTCATACATGTATAACCATACGTAACGCACTGTCATACATGTATAACCATACGTAGCTCACTGTCATACATGTATAACCATACGTAACTCACTGTCATACATGTATAACCATACGTAACTCACTGTCATACATGTATAACCATAGGTAGCGCACTGTCATACATGTATAACCATACGTAACTCACTGTCATACATGTATAACCATACGTAACGCCCTGTCATACATGTATAACCATACGTAACGTGCTGGCATACATGTATAGCCGTACGTAGCGCCCTGTCATACATGTATAGCCATACGTAACTCACTGTCATACATGTATAACCATACGTAACGCCCTGTCATACATGTATAGCCATACGTAACCCACTGTCATACATGTATAGCCATAGGTAACTCACTGTCATACATGTATAACCATACGCACCGCCTTGTCATACATGTATAGCCATACGTAAATCACTGTCATACATGTATAACCATACGTAACTCACTGTCATACATGTATAGCCATACGTAACTCACTGTCATACATGTATAACCATACGTAACTCACTGTCATACATGTATAACCATACGTAGCCATCCTGTCATACATGTATAGCCATACGTAACGCACTGTCATACATGTATAACCATACGTAACTCACTGTCATACATGTATAGCCATACGTAACTCACTGTCATACATGTATAACCATACGCAGCGCCTTGTCATACATGTATAACCATACATAACTCACTATCATACATGTATAACCATACGTAACTCCTGTCATACATGTATAACCATACGTAACTCACTGTCATACATGTATAACCATACGTAACATGCTGTCATACATTTATAGCCATACGTAACGCCCTGTCATACATGTATAACCATACGTAGCGCACTGTCATACATGTATAACCATACGTACCTCACTGTCATACATGTATAACCATACGCAACGCCTTGTCATACATGTATAACCATACGTAACTCACTGTCATACATGTATAACCATACGTAGCTCACTGCCATACGTGTATAGCCATACGTAGCTCACTGTCATACATGTATATCCATACATAGATCACTGTCATACATGTATAACCATACGTATATCACTGTCATACATGTATAACCATACGTAACATCCTGTCATACATGTATAACCATACGTAGCGCCCTGTCATACATGTATAACCATACGTAACGCCCTGTCATACATGTATAACCATACGTAACGTGCTGTCATACATGTATAGCCATACGTAGCGCCCTGTCATACATGTATAACCATACGTAACTCACTGTCATACATGTATAACCATACGTAACGCACTGTCATACATGTATAGCCATACGTAACCCACTGTCATACATGTATAGCCATAGGTAACTCACTGTCATACATGTATAACCATACGCAACGCCTTGTCATACATGTATAGCCATACGTAAATCACTGTCATACATGTATAACCATACGTAACTCAATGTCATACATGTATAACCATACGTAGCTCACTGTCATAAATGTATAACCATACGTAGCTCACTGTCATACATGTATAACCATACGTAACTCACTGTCATACATGTATAACCATACGTAACTCACTGTCATACATGTATAACCATACGTAACTCACTGCATACATGTATAACCATACTTAACGTGCTGTCATACATATATAGCCATACGTAGCTCACTGTCATACATGTATAACCATACGTAACTCACTGTCATACATGTATAACCATACGTAACTCACTGTCATAAATGTATAACCATACGTAGCTCACTGTCATATATGTATAACCATACGTAACTCACTGTCATACATGTATAACCATACGTAACTCACTGTCATACATGTATAACCATACGTAACTCACTGTCATACATGTATAACCATACGTAACGCGCTGTCATACATGTATAACCATACGTAACTCACTGTCATACATGTATAGCCATACGTAACTCACTGTCATACATGTATAACCATACGCAACGCCTTGTCATACATGTATAACCATACGTAACTCACTGTCATACATGTATAACCATACGTAACCCACTGTCATACATGTATAACCATACGTAACTCACTGTCATACATGTATAACCATACGTAACGCTGTCATACATGTATAACCATACGTAACTCACTGTCATACATGTATAACCATACGTAACTCACTGTCATACATGTATAACCATACGTAACATGCTGTCATACATGTATAGCCATACGTAACGCCCTGTCATACATGTATAACCATACGTAGCGCACTGTCATACATGTATAACCATACGTACCTCACTGTCATACATGTATAACCATACGCAACGCCTTGTCATACATGTATAACCATACGTAACTCACTGTCATACATGTATAACCAAACGTAGCTCACTGTCATACGTGTATAGCCATACGTATCTCACTGTCATACATGTATATCCATACATAGATCACTGTCATACATGTATAACCATACGTATCTCACTGTCATACATGTATAACCATACGTAACATACTGTCATACATGTATAACCATACGTAGCGCCCTGTCATACATGTATAACCATACGTAACGCCCTGTCATACATGTATAACCATACGTAACGTGCTGGCATGCATGTATAGCCGTACGTAGCGCCCTGACATACATGTATAGCCATAGGTAACTCACTGTCATACATGTATAACCATACGTAACGCCCTGTCATACATGTATAGCCATACGTAACCCACTGTCATACATGTATAGCCATAGGTAACTCACTATCATACATGTATAACCATACGCACCGCCTTGTCATACATGTATAGCCATACGTAAATCACTGTCATACATGTATAACCATACGTAATTCAATGTCATACATGTATAGCCATACGTAGCTCACTGTCATACATGTATAACCATACGTAACTCACGGTCATACATGTATAACCATGCGTAGCATCCTGTCATACATGTATAGCCATACGTAACGCACTGTCATACATGTATAACCATACATAGCTCACTGTCATACATGTATAGCCATACGCAACTCTCTGTCATACATGTATAACCATACGCAACGCCTTGTCATACATGTATAACCATACATAACTCACTGTCATACATGTATAACCATACGTAACTCACTGTCATACATGTATAACCATACGTAACTCACTGTCATACATGTATAACCATACGTAACATGCTGTCATACATGAATAGCCATACGTAACGCCTTGTCATACATGTATAACCATACGTAGCGCACTGTCATACATGTATAACCATACGTACCTCACTGTCATACATGTATAACCATACGCAACGCCTTGTCATACATGTATAACCATACGTAACTCACTGTCATACATGTATAACCATACGTAGCTCACTGTCATACGTGTATAGCCATACGTAGCTCACTGTCATACATGTATATCCATACATAGATCACTGTCATACATGTATAACCATACGTATCTCACTGTCATACATGTATAACCATACGTAACATCCTGTCATACATGTATAACCATACGTAGCGCCCTGTCATTCATGTATAACCATACGTAACGCCCTGTCATACATGTATAACCATACGTAACGTGCTGGCATGCATGTATAGCCGTACGTAACGCCCTGTCATACATGTATAGCCATACGTAACCCACTGTCATACATGTATAGCCATAGGTAACTCACTGTCATACATGTATAACCATACGCACCGCCTTGTCATATATGTATAGCCATACGTAAATCACTGTCATACATGTATAACCATACGTAACTCAATGTCATACATGTATAGCCATACGTAGCTCACTGTCATACATGTATAACCATACGTAACTCACGGTCATACATGTATAACCATACGTAGCATCCTGTCATACATGTATAGCCATACGTAACGCACTGTCATACATGTATAACCATACGTAACTCACTGTCATGCATGTATAGCCATACGTATCTCACTGTCATACATGTATAACCATATGCAACGCCTTGTCATACATGTATAGCCATACGTAACTCACTGTCATACATGTATAACCATACGTAACTCACTGTCATACATGTATAACCATACGTAACCCACTGTCATACATGTATAACCATACGTAACGTGCTGTCATACATGTATAGCCATACGTAACGCCCTGTCATACATGTATAGCCATACGTAGCGCACTGTCATACATGTATAGCCATACGTAACGTTCTGTCATACATGTATAGCCATACGTAACGCACTGTCATACATGTATAACCATACGTAACTCACTGTCATACATGTATAGCCATACGTAACTCACTGTCATACATGTATAACCATACGCAACGCCTTTTCATACATGTGTAACCATACGTAACTCACTGTCATACATGTATAACCATACGTAACCCACTGTCATACGTGTATAGCCATACGTAGCTCACTGTCATACATGTATATCCATACGTAGATCACTGTCATACATGTATAACCATACGTAACTCACTGTCATACATGTATAACCATACGTAACATCCTGTCATACATGTATAACCATACGTAGCGCCCTGTCATACATGTATAACCATGCGTAACGTGCTGGCATACATGCATAGCCGTACGTAGCGCCCTGTCATACATGTATAGCCATACGTAACTCACTGTCATACATGTATAACCATACGTAACGCCCTGTCATACATGTATAGCCATACGTAACCCACTGTCATACATGTATAGCCATACGTATCTCACTGTCATACATGTATAACCATAGGTAACTCACTGTCATACATGTATAACCATACGCAACGCCTTGTCATACATTTATAGCCATACGTAGCTCACTGTCATACATGGATAACCATACGTAACTCAAAGTCATACATATATAGCCATACGTAGCTAACTGTCATACATGTATACCCATACGTAACTCACTGTCATACATGTATAACCATGCGTAGCTCACTGTCATAAATGTATAACCATACGTAGCTCACTGTCATATATGTATAACCATACGTAACTCACTGTCATACATGTATACCCATACGTAACTCACTGTCATACATGTATAACCATGCGTAGCTCACTGTCATACATGTATAACCATACGTAGCGCACTGTCATACATGTATAACCATACTTTACGTGCTGTCATACATGTATAACCATACGTAGCGCCCTGTCATACATGTATAACCATACGTAACGTGCTGTCATACATGTATGACCATACTTAACGTGCTGTCATACATATATAACCATACGTAACTCACTGTCATACATGTATAACCATACGTAACTCACTGTCATACATGTATAACCATACGTAACTCACTGTCATAAATGTATAACCATGCGTAGCTCACTGTCATACATGTATAATCATACGTAACTCACTGTCATACATGTATAACCATAGGTAACGTGTTGTCATACATGTATAGCCATACGTAACGCCCTGTCATACATGTATAACCATACGTAGCGCACTGTCATACATGTATAGCCATACGTAACATTCTGTCATACATGTATAGCCATACGTAACGCACTGTCATACATGTATAACCATACGTAACTCACTGTCATACATGTATAGCCATACCTAACTCACTGTCATACATGTATAACCATACGCAACGCCTTGTCATACATGTATAACCATACGTAACTCACTGTCATACATGTATAACCATACGTAACCCACTGTCATACATGTATAAACATACGTAACTCATGTCATACATGTATAACCATACGTAAATCACTGTCATACATGTATAACCATACGTAACTCACTGTCATACATGTATAACCATACGTAACTCACTGTCATACATGTATAACCATACGTAGCGCCCTGTCATACATGTATAACCATACGTAACGCCCTGTCATACATGTATAACCATACGTAGCGCCCTGTCATACATGTATAACCATACGTAACTCACTGTCATACATGTATAACCATACGTAACGCCCTGTCATACATGTATAGCCATACGTAACACACTGTCATACATGTATAGCCATACGTAACTCACTGTCATACATGTATAGCCATACGTAACATCCTGTCATACATGTATAACCATACGTAGCGCCCTGTCATACATGTATAACCATACGTAACGCCCTGTCATACATGTATAACCATACGTAACCTGCTGACATACATGTATAGCCATACGTTGCGCCCTGTCATACATGTATAGCCATACGTAACTCACTGTCATACATGTATAACGATACGTAACGCCCTGTCATACATGTATAGCCATACGTAACCCACTGTCATACATGTATAGCCATACATAACTCACTGTCATACATGTATAGCCATAGGTAACTCACTGTCATACATGTATAACCATACGCAACGCCTTGTCATACATGTATAGCCATACGTAACTCACTGTCATACATGTATAACCATACGTAACTCAATGTCATACATGTATAGCCATACGTAGCTCACTGTCATACATGTATAACCATACGTAGATCATTTTCATACATGTATAACCATACTTAACTCACTGTCATACATGTATAACCATACGTAACATCCTGTCATACATGTATAACCATACGTAGCGCCCTGTCATACATGTATAACCATACGTAGGTCACTGACATACATGTATAACCATACGTAACGCCCTGTAATACATGTATAACCATACGTAACCCAGTGTCATACATGTATACCCATACGTAACTCACTGTCATACATGTATAACCATGCGTAGCTCACTGTCATAAATGTATAACCATACGTAGCTCACTGTCATACATGTATAACCATACTTAACGTGCTGTCATACATGTATAGCCATACGTAGCGCCCTGTCATATATGTATAGCCATACGTAACTCACTGTCATACATGTATAACCATACGTAACTCACTGTCATATATGTATAACCATACGTAACTCACTGTCATACATGTATAACCATACGTAACGTGCTGTCATACATGTATAGCCATACGTAACGCCCTGTCATACATGTATAACCATACGTAGCGCACTGTCATACATGTATAGCCATACCTAACGTTCTGTCATACATGTATAGCCATACGTAACGCACTGTCATACATGTATAACCATACGTAACTCACTGTCATACATGTATAGCCATACGTAACTCACTGTCATACATGTATAACCATACGCAACGCCTTGTCATACATGTATAGCCATACGTAACGCCCTGTCATACATGTATAACCATACGTAGCGCACTGTCATACATGTATAACCATACTTTACGTGCTGTCATACATGTATAACCATACGTAGCGCCCTGTCATACATGTATAACCATACGTAACGTGCTGTCATACATGTATAACCATACTTAACGTGCTGTCATACATGTATAACCATACGTAACTCACTGTCATACATGTATAACCATACGTAACTCACTGTCATACATGTATAACCATACGTAACTCACTGTCATAAATGTATAACCATGCGTAGCTCACTGTCATAAATGTATAACCATACGTAGCTCACTGTCATACATGTATAACCATACTTAGCGTGCTGTCATACATGTATAACCATACGTAGCGCCCTGTCATATATGTATAACCATACGTAACTCACTGTCATACATGTATAACCATACGTAGCTCACTATCATACATGTATAACCATACGTAACTCACTGTCATACATGTATAACCATACGTAACTCACTGTCATACATGTATACCATACGTAACTCACTGTCATAAATGTATACCATACGTAGCTCACTGTCATACATGTATAGCCATACTAACGTCTGTCATACATGTATAGCCATACGTAACGCACTGTCATACATGTATAACCATACGTAACTCACTGTCATACATGTATAGCCATACGTAACTCACTCAACAGTAAACCATACAACCTGTCATACATGTATAACCATACGTAACGCCCTGTCATACATGTATAACCATACGTAACGCACTGTCATACATGTATAACCATACGTAGCTCACTGTCATACATGTATAGCCATACATAACGTTCTGTCATACATGTATAGCCATACGTAACGCACTGTCATACATGTATAACCATACGTAACTCACTGTCATACATGTATAGCCATACGTAACTCACTGTCATACATGTATAACCATACGCAACGCCTTGTCATACATGTATAACCATACGTAACGCCCTGTCATACATGTATAACCATACGTAGCGCACTGTCATACATGTATAACCATACGTAGCTCACTGTCATACATGTATAACCATACTTAACGTGCTGTCATACATGTATAACCATACGTAACTCACTGTCATACATGTATAACCATACGTAACTCACTGTCATAAATGTATAATCATGCGTAGCTCACTGTCATAAATGTATAACCATACGTAGCTCTCTGTCATACATGTATAACCATACTTAGCGTGCTGTCATACATGTATAACCATACGTAGCGCCCTGTCATATATGTATAATCATACGTAACTCACTGTCATACATGTATAACCATAGGTAACGTGCTGTCATACATGTATAGCCATACGTAACGCCCTGTCATACATGTATAGCCATACGTAGCGCACTGTCATACATGTATAGCCATACGTAACATTCTGTCATACATGTATAGCCATACGTAGCGCACTGTCATACATGTATAACCATACGTAACTCACTGTCATACATGTATAGCCATACGTAACTCACTGTCATACATGTATAACCATACGCAACGCCTTGTCATACATGTATAACCATACGTAACTCACTATCATACATGTATAACCATACGTAACTCAATGTCATACATGTATAGCCATACGTAGCTCACTGTCATACATGTATAACCATACGTAGATCATTGTCATACATGTATAACCATACTTAACTCACTGTCATACATGTATAACCATACGTAGCATCCTGTCATACATGTATAACCATCCCTGTCATACATGTATAACCATACGTAGCTCACTGTCATACATGTATAACCATACGTAACGCCCTGTAATACATGTATAACCATACGTAACCCAGTGTCATACATGTATACCCATACGTAACTCACTGTCATACATGTATAACCATGCGTAGCTCACTGTCATAAATGTATAACCATACGTAGCTCACTGTCATACATGTATAACCATACTTAACGTGCTGTCATACATGTATAGCCATACGTAGCGCCCTGTCATATATGTATAGCCATACGTAACTCACTGTCATACATGTATAACCATACGTAACTCACTGTCATATATGTATAACCATACGTAACTCACTGTCATACATGTATAACCATACGTAACGTGCTGTCATACATGTATAGCCATACGTAACGCCCTGTCATACATGTATAACCATACGTAGCGCACTGTCATACATGTATAGCCATACCTAACGTTCTGTCATACATGTATAGCCATACGTAACGCACTGTCATACATGTATAACCATACGTAACTCACTGTCATACATGTATAGCCATACGTAACTCACTGTCATACATGTATAACCATACGCAACGCCTGTCATACATGTATAGCCATACGTAACGCCCTGTCATACATGTATAACCATACGTAGCGCACTGTCATACATGTATAACCATACTTAACGTGCTGTCATACATGTATAACCATACGTAGCGCCCTGTCATACATGTATAACCATACGTAACGTGACGTCATACATGTATAACCATACTTAACGTGCTGTCATACATGTATAACCATACGTAACTCACTGTCATACATGTATAACCATACGTAACTCACTGTCATACATGTATAACCATCTAGCTCACTGTCATACATGTATAACCATACGTAGCTCACTGTCATAAATGTATAACCATACGTAGCTCACTGTCATACATGTATAACCATACTTAACGTGCTGTCATACATGTATACCATACGTAACCACTGTCATACATGTATAACCATACGTAACCACTGTCATAATGTATAACCATACGTAACTCACTGTCATACATGTATAACCATACGTAACGTGCTGTCATACATGTATAACCAACAACCAACAAACCTACGTACCACTGTCATAATGTATACCATACAACCTGTCATACATGTATACCATACGTAACCACTGTCATACATGTATAACCATACGTAACTCATGTCATACATGTATACCATACTAACCTGTCATACATGTATAACCATACACTATAACCATACGTAGCCACTGTCATACATGTATAACCATACGTAACGTGCTGTCATACATGTATAACCATACGTAGCGTCCTGTCATACATGTATAACCATACGTAACGCACTGTCATACATGTATAACCATACGTAACCTGATACATGTAAACCATACCTCACTGTCATACATGTATAACCATGCATAGCTCACTGTCATAAATGTATAACCATACGTAACTCACTGTCATACATGTATAACCATACGTAGCTCACTGTCATACATGTATAACCATACTTAACGTGCTGTCATACATGTATAACCATACGTAGCGCCCTGTCATACATGTATAACCATACGTAACGTGCTGTCATACATGTATAACCATACTTTACGTGCTGTCATACATGTATAACCATACGTAACTCACTGTCATACATGTATAACCATACGTAACTCACTGTCATACATGTATAACCATACGTAACTCACTGTCATACATGTATAGCCATACGTAACTCACTGTCATACATGTATAACCATACGCAACGCCTTGTCATACATGTATAACCATAGGTAACGCCCTGTCATACATGTATAGCCATACGTAGCGCACTGTCATACATGTATAACCATACGTAACTCAATGTCATACATGTATAGCCATACGTAGCTCACTTTCATACATGTATAACCATACGTAGATCATTGTCATACATTTATAACCATACGTAACTCACTGTCATACATGTATAGCCATACGTAACTCACTGTCATACATGTATAACCATACGTAACATCCTGTCATACAATTATAACCATACGTAGCGCCCTGTCATACATGTATAACCATACGTAGCGCCCTGTCATACATGTATAACCATACGTAACGTGCTGGCATACATGTATAGCCGTACGTAGCGCCCTGTCATACATGTATAGCCATACGTAACTCACTGTCATACATGTATAACCATACGTAACGCCCTGTCATACATGTATAGCCATACGTAACCCACTGTCATACATGTATAGCCATACGTAACTCACTGTCATACATGTATAGCCATAGGTAACTCACTGTCATACATGTATAACCATACGCAACGCCTTGTCATACATGTATAGCCATACGTAACTCACTGTCATACATGTATAACCATACGTAACTCAATGTCATACATGTATAGCCATACGTAGCTCACTGTCATACATGTATAACCATACGTAGATCATTGTCATACATGTATAACCATACGTAGCTCACTGTCATACATGTATAACCATACGTAACGCCCTGTAATACATGTATAACCATACGTAACCCAGTGTCATACATGTATACCCATACGTAACTCACTGTCATACATGTATAACCATGCGTAGCTCACTGTCATAAATGTATAACCATACGTAGCTCACTGTCATACATGTATAACCATACTTAACGTGCTGTCATACATGTATAGCCATACGTAGCGCCCTGTCATATATGTATAGCCATACGTAACTCACTGTCATACATGTATAACCATACGTAACTCACTGTCATACATGTATAACCATAGGTAACGTGCTGTCATACATGTATAGCCATACGTAACGCCCTGTCATACATGTATAACCATACGTAGCGCACTGTCATACATGTATAGCCATACCTAACGTTCTGTCATACATGTATAGCCATACGTAACGCACTGTCATACATGTATAACCATACGTAACTCACTGTCATACATGTATAGCCATACGTAACTCACTGTCATACATGTATAACCATACTCAACGCCATGTCATACATGTATAGCCATACGTAGCGCCCTGTCATACATGTATAACCATACGTAGCGCACTGTCATACATGTATAACCATACGTAGCTCACTGTCATACATGTATAACCATACTTAACGTGCTGTCATACATGTATAACCATACGTAGCGCCCTGTCATACATGTATAACCATACGTAACGTGCTGTCATACATGTATAACCATACTTTACGTGCTGTCATACATGTATAACCATACGTAACTCACTGTCATACATGTATAACCATACGTAACTCACTGTCATACATGTATAACCATACGTATCTCACTGTCATACATGTATAACCATGCATAGCTCACTGTCATAAATGTATAACCATACGTAGCTCACTGTCATACATGTATAACCATAAGTAGCGACCTGTCATATATGTATAACCATACGTAACTCACTGTCATACATGTATAACCATAGGTAACTCACTATCATACATGTATATCCATACGTAACTCACTGTCATACATGTATAGCCATACGTAGCTCACTGTCATACATGTATAGCCATACGTAACTCACTGTCATACATGTATAACCATACGTAACGCCCTGTCATACATGTATAGCCATACGTAACCCACTGTCATACATGTATAGCCATACATAACTCACTGTCATACATGTATAGCCATAGGTAACTCACTGTCATACATGTATAACCATACGCAACGCCTTGTCATACATGTATAGCCATACGTAACTCACTGTCATACATGTATAACCATACGTAACTCAATGTCATACATGTATAGCCATACGTAGCTCACTGTCATACATGTATAACCATACGTAGATCATTTTCATACATGTATAACCATACTTAGCTCACTGTCATACATGTATAACCATACGTAACATCCTGTCATACATGTATAACCATACGTAGCGCCCTGTCATACATGTATAACCATACGTAGGTCACTGTCATACATGTATAACCATACGTAACGCCCTGTAATACATGTATAACCATACGTAACCCAGTGTCATACATGTATACCCATACGTAACTCACTGTCATACATGTATAACCATGCGTAGCTCACTGTCATAAATGTATAACCATACGTAGCTCACTGTCATACATGTATAACCATACTTAACGTGCTGTCATACATGTATAGCCATACGTAGCGCCCTGTCATATATGTATAGCCATACGTAACTCACTGTCATACATGTATAACCATACGTAACTCACTGTCATATATGTATAACCATACGGAACTCACTGTCATACATGTATAACCATACGTAACGTGCAGTCATACATGTATAGCCATACGTAACGCCCTGTCATACATGTATAACCATACGTAGCGCACTGTCATACATGTATAGCCATACCTAACGTTCTGTCATACATGTATAGCCATACGTAGCGCACTGTCATACATGTATAACCATACGTAACTCACTGTCATACATGTATAGCCATACGTAACTCACTGTCATACATGTATAACCATACGCAACGCCTTGTCATACATGTATAGCCATACGTAACGCCCTGTCATACATGTATAACCATACGTAGCGCACTGTCATACATGTATAACCATACTTTACGTGCTGTCATACATGTATAACCATACGTAGCGCCCTGTCATACATGTATAACCATACGTAACGTGCTGTCATACATGTATAACCATACTTAACGTGCTGTCATACATGTATAACCATACGTAACTCACTGTCATACATGTATAACCATACGTAACTCACTGTCATACATGTATAACCATACGTAACTCACTGTCATAAATGTATAACCATGCGTAGCTCACTGTCATAAATGTATAACCATACGTAGCTCACTGTCATACATGTATAACCATACTTAGCGTGTTGTCATACATGTATAACCATACGTAGCGCCCTGTCATATATGTATAACCATACGTAACTCACTGTCATACATGTATAACCATACGTAGCTCACTATCATACATGTATAACCATACGTAACTCACTGTCATACATGTATAACCATAAGTAACTCACTGTCATACATGTATTCCCATACGTAACTCACTGTCATAAATGTATGACCATACGTAGCTCACTGTCATGCATGTAAAACCATACGCAACGCCTTGTCATACATGTATAACCATACGTAACGCCCTGTCATACATGTATAACCATACGTAGCGCACTGTCATACATGTATAACCATACGTAGCTTACTGTCATACATGTATAACCATACTTAACGTGCTGTCATACATGTATAACCATACGTAGCGCCCTGTCATACATGTATAACCATACGTAACGCCCTGTCATACATGTATAACCATACATAACGTTCTGTCATACATGTATAGCCATACGTAACTCACTGTCATACATGTATAGCCATAGGTAACTCACTGTCATACATGTATAACCATACGCAACGCCTTGTCATACATGTATAGCCATACGTAACTCACTGTCATACATGTATAACCATACGTAGCTCAATGTCATACATGTATAGCCATACGTAGCTCACTTTCATACATGTATAACCATACGTAGATCATTGTCATACATGTATAACCATACGTAACTCACTGTCATACATGTATAACCATACGTAACTTACTGTCATACATGTATAACCATACGTAACATCCTGTCATACATGTATAACCATACGTAGCGCCCTGTCATACATGTATAACCATACGTAACGCCCTGTCATACATGTATAACCATACGTAACGTGCTGACATACATGTATAGCCGTACGTAGCGCCCTGTCATACATGTATAGCCATACGTAACTCACTGTCATACATGTATAACCATACGTAACGCCCTGTCATACATGTATAGCCATACGTAACCCACTGTCATACATGTATAGCCTTACGTAACTCACTGTCATACATGTATAGCCATAGGTAACTCACTGTCATACATATATAACCATACACAACGCCTGGTCATACATGTATAGCCATACGTAACTCACTGTCATACATGTATAACCATACGTAACTCAATGTCATATATGTATAGCCATACGTAGCTCACTGTCATACATGTATAACCATACGTAGGTCATTGTCATACATGTATAACCATACGTAACTCACTGTCATACATGTATAACCTTACGTAACTCACTGTCATACATGTATAACCATACGTAACATCCTGTCATACATGTATAACCATACGTAGCGCCCTGTCATACATGTATAACCATACGTAACGCCCTGTCATACATGTATAACCATACGTAACGTGCTGACATACATGTATAGCCGTACGTAGCGCCCTGTCATACATGTATAGCCATAGGTAACTCACTGTCATACATGTATAACCATACACAACGCCTTGTCATACATGTATAGCCATAGGTAACTCACTGTCATACATGTATAACCATACGTAACTCAATGTCATACATGTATAGCCATACGTAGCTCACTGTCATACATGTATAACCATACGTAGATCATTGTCATACATGTATAACCATACTTAACTCACTGTCATACATGTATAACAATACGTAGCATCCTGTCATACATGTATAACCATACGTAGCGCACTGTCATACATGTATAACCATACGTAGCTCACTGTCATACATGTATAACCATACGTAACGCCCTGTAATACATGTATAACCATACGTAACACAGTGTCATACATGTATACCCATACGCAACTCACTGTCATACATGTATAACCATGCGTAGCTCACTGTCATAAATGTATAACCATACGTAGCTCACTGTCATACATGTATAACCATACTTAACGTGCTGTCATACATGTATAGCCATATGTAGCGCCCTGTCATATATGTATAGCCATACGTAACTAACTGTCATACATGTATATCCATACGTAACTCACTGTCATATATGTATAACCATACGTAACTCACTGTCATACATGTATAACCATACGTAACGTGCTGTCATACATGTATAGGCATACGTAACGCCCTGTCATACATGTATAACCATACGTAGTGCACTGTCATACATGTATAGCCATACATAACGTTCTGTCATACATGTATAGCCATACGTAACGCACTGTCATACATGTATAACCATACGTAACTCACTGTCATACATGTATAGCCATACGTAACTCACTGTCATACATGTATAACCATACGCAACGCCTTGTCATACATGTATAACCATACGTAGCGCACTGTCATACATGTATAACCATACGTAGCTCACTGTCATACATGTATAACCATACTTAACGTGCTGTCATACATGTATAACCATACGTAGCGCCCTGTCATACATGTATAACCATACGTAGCGTGCTGTCATACATGTATAACCATACGCAACGCCTTGTCATACATGTATAGCCATACGTAACTCACTGTCATACATGTATAACCATACGTAACTCAATGTCATACATGTATAGCCATACGTAACTCACTGTCATACATGTATAACCATACGCAACGCCTTGTCATACATGTATAGCCATACGTAACTCACTGTCATACATGTATAACCATACGTAACTCACTGTCATACATGTATAGCCATACGTAGCTCACTGTCATACATGTATAACCATACGTAGATCATTGTCATACATGTATAACCATACGTAACTCACTGTCATACATGTATAACCATACGTAGCATCCTGTCATACATGTATAACCATACGTAGCTCACTGTCATACATGTATAACCATACGTAACGCCCTGTAATACATGTATAACCATACGTAACCCAGTGTCATACATGTATAACCATACGTAACTCACTGTCATACATGTATAACCATGCGTAGCTCACTGTCATAAATGTATAACCATACGTAGCTCACTGTCACACATGTATAACCATACTTAACGTGCTGTCATACATGTATAGCCATACGTAGCGCCCTGTCATATATGTATAGCCATACGTAACTCACTGTCATACATGTATAACCATACGTAACTCACTGTCATATATGTATAACCATACGTAACTCACTGTCATACATGTATAACCATACGTAACGTGCTGTCATACATGTATAGCCATACGTAACGCCCTGTCATACATGTATAACCATACGTAGCGCACTGTCATACATGTATAGCCATACCTAACGTTCTGTCATACATGTATAGCCATACGTAACGCACTGTCATACATGTATAACCATACGTAACGCACTGTCATACATGTATACCATACGTACTCACTGTCATACATGTATAACCATACTAACCTGTCATACATGTATAACCATACGTAGCTCACTGTCATACATGTATAACCATACGTAACGCACTGTCATACATGTATAACCATACGTAACGCACTGTCATACATGTATAACCATACGTAACGCACTGTCATACATGTATAACCATACGTAACGCACTGTCATACATGTATAACCATACGTAACTCACTGTCATACATGTATAACCATACGTAACTCACTGTCATACATGTATAACCATACGTAACTCACTGTCATACATGTATAACCATACGTAACGCACTGTCATACATGTATAACCATACGTAGCTCACTGTCATACATGTATAACCATGCGTAGCTCACTGTCATAAATGTATAACCATACGTAGCTCACTGTCATACATGTATAACCATACGTAACGTGCTGTCATACATGTATAACCATACGTAGCGCCCTGTCATATATGTATAACCATACGTAACTCACTGTCATACATGTATAACCATACGTAACTCACTGTCATACATGTATAACCATACGTAACGCCCTGTCATACATGTATAGCCATACGTACCGACTGTCATACATGTATAACCATACGTAGCGCACTGTCATACATGTATAACCATACGTAACGCTCTGTCATACATGTATAGCCATACGTAACTCACTGTCATACATGTATAACCATACGTAACTCACTGTCATACATGTATAGCCATACGTAACTCACTGTCATACATGTATAACCATACGTAACGCCTTGTCATACATGTATAGCCATACGTAGCTCACTGTCATACATGTGTAACCATACGTAACCCACTGTCATACATGTATAACCATACGTAACGTGCTGTCATACATGTATAGCCATACGAAGCGCCCTGTCATACATTTATAACCATACGTGGCGCACTGTCATACATGTATAGCCATAGGTAACGTTCTGTCATACATGTATAGCCATACGTAACGCACTGTCATACAGGTATAACCATACGTAACTCACTGTCATACATGTATAACCATACGTAACGCACTGTCATACATGTATAACCATACGTAACTCACTGTCATACATGTATAGCCATACGTAACTCACTGTCATACATGTATAACCATACGAAACGCCTTGTCATACATGTATAACCATACGTAACGCCCTGTCATACATGTATAACCATACGTAGCTCACTGTCATACATGTATAACCATACGTAACTCACTGTCATACATGTATAACCATACGTAACGCCTTGTTATACATGTATAACCATACGTAGCTCACTGTCATACATGTGTAACCATACGTAACCCACTGTCATACATGTATAACCATACGTAACGTGCTGTCATACATGTATAGCCATACGAAGCGCCCTGTCATACATTTATAACCATACGTGGCGCACTGTCATACATGTATAGCCATAGGTAACGTTCTGTCATACATGTATAGCCATACGTAACGCACTGTCATACAGGTATAACCATACGTAACTCACTGTCATACATGTATAACCATACGTAACGCACTGTCATACATGTATAACCATACGTAACTCACTGTCATACATGTATAGCCATACGTAACTCACTGTCATACATGTATAACCATACGAAACGCCTTGTCATACATGTATAACCATACGTAACGCACTGTCATACATGTATAACCATACGTAGCTCACTGTCATACATGTATAACCATACTTAACGTGCTGTCATACATGTATAACCATACGTAGCGCCCTGTCATACATGTATAACCATACGTAACGTGCTGTCATACATGTATAACCATACTTAAAGTGCTGTTATACATGTATAACCATACGTATCTCACTGTCATACATGTATAACAATGCGTAGCTCACTGTCATAAATGTATAACCATACGTAGCTCACTGTCATACATGTATAACCATACTTAACGTGCTGTCATACATGTATAACCATACGTAGCGCCCTGTCATATATGGATAACCATACGTAACTCACTGTCATACATGTATAACCATACGTAACTCACTGTCATACATGTATAACCATACGTAACGTGCTGTCATACATGTATAGCCATACGTACCGCCCTGTCATACATGTATACCCATACGTAGCGCACTGTCATACATGTATAGCCATGCGTAACGTTCTGTCATACATGTATAGCCATACGTAACGCACTGTCATACATGTATAACCATACGTAACTCACTGTCATACATGTATAGCCATACGTAACTCACTGTCATACATGTATAACCATACGCAACGCCTTGTCATACATGTATAACCATACCTAACTCACTGTCATACATGTATAACCATACGTAACCCACTGCCATACGTGTATAGCCATACGTAGCTCACTGTCATACATGTATAACCATACGTAACTCACTGTCATACATGTATAACCATACGTAGCCCACTGTCATACATGTATAACCATACGTAACGTGCTGTCATACATGTATAGCCATACGTAACGCCCTGTCATACATGTATAACCATACGTAGCGCACTGTCATACATGTATAGCCAAACGTAACGGTCTGTCATACATGTATAACCATACGTAACGCACTGTCATACATGTATAACCATTCGTAACTCACTGTCATACATGTATAACCATGCGTAGCTCACTGTCATAAATGTATGACCATACGTAGCCCACTGTCATACATGTATAGCCATACTTAACGTGCTGTCATACATGTATAACCATACGTAGCGCTCTGTAATATATGTATAACCATACGTAACTCACTGTCATACATGTATAACCATACGTAACTCACTGTCATACATGTATAACCATACGTAACGCCCTATCATACATGAATAGCCATAGATAACCCACTATCATACATGTATAGCCATAGGTAACTCACTGTCATACATGTATAACCATACGTAACTCACTGTCATACATGTATAACATTACGTAACTCACTGTCATACATGTATAGCCATACGTAACTCACTGTCATACATGTATAACCATACGTAACGCCTTGTCATACATGTATAGCCATACGTAGCTCACTGTCATACATGTATAACCATACGTAGCTCACTGTCATACATGTATAACCATACGTAACCCACTGTCATACATGTATAACCATACGTAACGTGCTGTCATACATGTATAGCCATACGAAGCGCCCTATCATACATTTATAACCATACGTGGCGCACTGTCATACATGTATAGCAATAGGTAACGTTCTGTCATACATGTATAGCCATACGTAACGCACTGTCATACAGGTATAACCATATGTAACTCACTGTCATACATGTATAACCATACGTAACTCACTGTCATACATGTATAGCCATACGTAACTCACTGTCATACATGTATAACCATACGAAACGCCTTGTCATACATGTATAACCATACGTAACGCCCTGTCATACATGTATAACCATACGTAGCGCACTGTCATACATGTATAACCATACGTAGCGCCCTGTCATACATGTATAACCATACGTAACGTGCTGTCATACATGTATAACCATACTTAACGTGCTGTCATAAATGTATAACCATACGTAGCTCACTGTCATACATGTATAACCATACTTAACGAGCTGTCATACATGTATAACCATACGTAGCGCCCTGTCATACATGTATAACCATACGTAACTCACTGTCATACATGTATAACCATACGTAACTCACTGTCATACATGTATAACCATACGTAACGTGCTGTCATACATGTATACCCATACGTATCGCACTGTCATACATGTATAGCCATACGTAACGCTCTGTCATACATGTATAGCCATACGTAACGCACTGTCATACATGTATAACCATACGTAACTCACTGTCATACATGTATAGCCATACGTAACTCACTGTCATACATGTATAACCATACGCAACGCCTTGTCATACATGTATAACCATACCTAACTCACTGTCATACATGTATAACCATACGTAACCCACTGCCATACGTGTATAGCCATACGTAGCTCACTGTCATACATGTATAACCATACGTAGCTCACTGTCATACATGTATTACCATACGTAGCCCACTGTCATACATGTATAACCATACGTAACGTGCTGTCATACATGTATAGCCATACGTAACGCCCTGTCATACATGTATAACCATACGTAGCGCACTGTCATACATGTATAGCCAAACGTAACGTTCTGTCATACATGTATAGCCATACGTAACGCACTGTCATACATGTATAACCATACGTAACTCACTGTCATACATGTATAACCATACGTAACGCACTGTCATACATGTATAACCATACGTAACGCACTGTCATACATGTATAACCATACGTAGCTCACTGTCATACATGTATAACCATACGTAACGCACTGTCATACATGTATAACCATACGTAACGCACTGTCATACATGTATAACCATACGTAACGCCCTATCATACATGTATAGCCATACATAACCCACTGTCATACATGTATAGCCATAGGTAACTCACTGTCATACATGTATAACCATACGTAACTCACTGTCATAAATGTATAACCATACGTAGCTCACTGTCATACATGTATAACCATACTTAACGTGC
Organism: Archivesica marissinica; assembly: GCA_014843695.1. Taxonomy (NCBI): domain Eukaryota; kingdom Metazoa; phylum Mollusca; class Bivalvia; order Venerida; family Vesicomyidae; genus Archivesica; species Archivesica marissinica. The sequence goes on along the minus strand of JABXNX010000044.1, from coordinate 153,230 downwards.
TGTCATACATGTATAGCCATACGTAGCGCCCTGTCATATATGGATAACTATACGTAACTCACTGTCATACATGTATAACCATACGTAACTCACTGTCATACATGTATAATCATACGCAACGCCTTGTCATACATGTATAACCATACGTAACGCCCTGTCATACATGTATAACCATACGTAACTCACTGTCATACATGTATAGCCATACTTAACGTGCTGTCATACATGTATAACCATATGAAACGCCTTGTCATACATGTATAACCATACGTAACGCCCGGTCATACATGTATAACCATACATAGCGCACTGTCGTACATGTATAACCATACGTAGCTCACTGTCATACATGTATAACCATACTTAACGTGCTGTCATACATGTATAACCATACGTAGCGCCCTGTCATACATGTATAACCATACGTAACGTGCTGTCATACATGTATAACCATACGTATCTCACTGTCATACATGTATAACCATGCGTAGCACACTGTCATAAATGTATAACCATACGTAGCTCACTGTCATACATGTATAACCATACTTAACGTGCTGTCATACATGTATAACCATACGTAGCGCCCTGTCATATATGTATAACCATACGTAACTCACTGTCATACATGTATAACCATACGTAGCGCACTGTCATACATGTATAGCCATGCGTAACGTTCTGTCATACATGTATAGCCATACGTAATGCACTCTCATACATGTATAACCATACGTAACTCACTGTCATACATGTATAGCCATACGTAACTCACTGTCATACATGTATAACCATACGCAACGCCTTGTCATACATGTATAACCATACGTAACTCACTGTCATACATGTATAACCATACGTAACCCACTGCCATACGTGTATAGCCATACGTAGCTCACTGTCATACATGTATAACCATACGTAACTCACTGTCATACATGTATAGCCATACGTAGCCCACTGTCGTACATGTATAACCATACGTAACGTGCTGTCATACATGTATAGCCATACGTAACGCCCTGTCATACATGTATAACCATACGTAACTCACTGTCATACATGTATAGCCATATGTAACGCACTGTCATACATGTATATCCATACGTAACTCACTGTCATACATGTATAGCCATACGTAACTCACTGTCATACATGTATAACCATACGCAACGCCTTGTCATACATGTATAACCATACGTAACGCCCTGTCATACATTTATAACCATACGTAGCGCACTGTCATACATGTATAACCATACGTAGCTCACTGTCATACATGTATAACCATACTTATCGTGCTGTCATACATGTATAACCATACGTAGCGCCCTGTCATACATGTATAACCATACGTAACTTACTGTCATACATGTATAACCATACGTAACTCACGGTCATACGTGTATAGCCATACGTAGCTCACTGTCATACATGTATATCCATACGTATATCACTGTCATACATGTATAACCATACGTACCTCACTGTCATACATGTATAACCATACGTAACATCCTGTCATACATGTATAACCATACGTAGCGCCCTGTCATACATGTATAACCATACTTAACGTGCTGGCATACATATATAGCCGTACGTAGCGCCCTGTCATACATGTATAGCCATAGGTATCTCACTGTCATACATGTATAACCATACGTAACGCCCTGTCATACATGTATAGCCATAGGTAACCCACTGTCATACATGTATAGCCATAGGTAACTCACTGTCATACATGTATAACCATACGTAACTCACTGTCATACATGTATAACCATACGTAACTCACTGTCATACATGTATAGGCATACGTAGCTCACTGTCATACATGTATAACCATACGTAGCTCACTGTCATACATGTATAACCATACGTAACCCACTGTCATACATGTATAACCATACGTAACGTGCTGTCATACATGTATAGCCATAAGTAACGCCCTGTCATACATGTATAACCATACCTAGCGCACTGTCATACATGTATAGCCATACATAACGTTCTGTCATACATGTATAGCCATACGTAACGCACTGTCATACATGTATAACCATACGTAGCTCACTGTCATACATGTATAACCATACGTAACGCACTATCATACATGTATAACCATACGTAACTCACTGTCATACATGTATAACCATACGTATCTCACTGTCATACATGTATAATCATACGCAACGCCTTGTCATACATGTATAACCATACGTAACGCCCTGTCATACATGTATAACCATACGTAGCGCACTGTCATACATGTATAACCATACGTAGCTCACTGTCATACATGTATAACCATACTTAACGTGCTGTCATACCTGTATAACCATACGTAGCGCCATGTCATACATGTATAACCATACGTAACGTGCTGTCATACATGTATAACCATACTTAACGTGCTGTTATACATGTATAACCATACGTAGCTCACTGTAATACATGTATAGCCATACGTAACTAACTGTCATAAATGTATAACCATACGTAACTCACTGTCATACATGTATAACCATGCGTAGCTCACTGTCATAAATGTATAACCATACGTAGCTCACTGTCATACATGCATAGCCATACTTAACGTGCTGTCATACATGTATAGCCATACGTAGCGCCCTGTCATATATGTATAACCATACGTAACTCACTGTCATACATGTATAACCATATGTAACTCACTGTTATACATGTATAACCATACGTAACGTGCTGTCATACATGTATAGCCATACGTAACGTTCTGTCATACATGTATAGCCATACGTAGCTCACTGTCATACATGTATAACCATACGTAGCTCACTGTCATACATGTATAACCATACGTAACCCACTGTCATACAGGTATAACCATACGTAACGTGCTATCATACATGTAAAGCCATACGTAACGCCCTGTCATACATGTATAACCATATGTAGCGCACTGTCATACATGTATAGCCATACGTAACGTTCTGTCATACATGTATATCCAAATGTAACTTTCTGTCATACATGTATAGCCATACGTAACGCACTGTCATACATGTATAACCATACGTAACTCACTGTCATACATGTATAGCCATACGTAACGCACTGTCATACATGTATAACCATACGTAACTCACTGTCATACATGTATAGCCATACGTAACTCACTGTCATACATGTATAACCATACGCAACGCCTTGTCATACATGTATAACCATACGTAACGCCTTGTCATACATGTATAACCATACGTAGCGCACTGTCATACATGTATAACCATACGTAGCTCACTGTCATACATGTATAACCATACTTAACGTGCTGTCATACATGTATAACCATACGTAGCGCCCTGTCATACATGTATAACCATACCTAACGTGCTGTCATACATGTATAACCATACGTAACGCACTGTCATACATGTATAACCATACGTACCTCACTGTCATACATGTATAGCCATACGTAACTCACTGTCATACATGTATAACCATACGCAACGCCTTGTCATACATGTATAACCATACGTAACTTACTGTCATACATGTATAACCATACGTAACTCACTGTCATACGTGTATAGCCATACGTAGCTCACTGTCATACATGTATATCCATACGTATATCACTGTCATATATGTATAACCATACGTAACTCACTGTCATACATGTATAACCATACGTAACATCCTGTCATACATGTATAGCCATACGTATCTCACTGTCATACATGTATAACCATACGTAACGCCCTGTCATCCATGTATAGCCATAGGTAACCCACTGTCATACATTTATAGCCATAGGTAACTCACTGTCATACATGTATAACCATACGTAACTCACTGTCATACCTGTATAACCATACGTAACTCACTGTCATACATGTATAACCATACGTAGCGTTCTGTCATACATGTATAGCCATACGTAGCGTTCTGTCATACATATATAGCCATACGTAGCGTTCTGTCATACATATATAGCCATACGTAACGCACTGTCATACATGTATAACCATACGTAACTCACTGTCATACATGTATAGCCATACTTAACGCACTGTCATACATGTATAACCATACGTAACTCACTGTCATACATGTATAGCCATACGTAACTCACTGTCATACATGTATAATCATACGCAACGCCTTGTCATACATGTATAACCATTCGTAACGCCCTGTCATACATGTATAACCATACGTAGCGCACTGTCATACATGTATAACCATACGTAGCTCACTGTCATACATGTATAACCATACTTAACGTGCTGTCATACATGTATAACCATACGTAGCGCCATGTCATACATGTATAACCATACGTAACGTGCTGTCATACATGTATAACCATACTTAACGTGCTGTTATACATGTATAACCATACGTAACTCACTGTCATACATGAATAACCATACGTAACTCACTGTTATACATGTATAACCATACGTAACTCACTGTCATACATGTATAACCATGCATAGCTCACTGTCATAAATGTATAACCATACGTAGCTCACAGTCATACATGTATAGCCATACTTAACGTGCTGTCATACATGTATACCCATACGTAGCGCCCTGACATATGTGTATAACCATACGTAACTCACTGTCATACATGTATAACCATATGTAACTCACTGTCATACATGTATAACCATACGTAACGTGCTGTCATACATGTATAGCCATACGTAACGCCCTATCATACATGTATACACATACGTAGCGCACTGTCATACATGTATAGCCATACGTAACGTTCTGTCATACATGTATAGCCATACGTAACGCACTTTCATACATATGTAACCATACGTAACTCACTGTCATACATGTATAACCATACGCAACGCCTTGTCCTACATGTATAACCATACGTAACTCACTGTCATACATGTATAACCATACATAGCCCACTGCTATACGTGTATAGCCATACGTAGCTCACTGTCGTACATGTATAACCATACGTAGCTCACTGTCATACATGTATAACCATACGTAACCCACTGTCATACATGTATAACCATACGTAGATCATTGTCATACATGTATAACCATACGTAACTCACTGTCATACATGTATAACCATACGTAACTCACTGTCATACATGTATAACCATACGTAACATCCTGTCATACATGTATAACCATACGTAGCGCCCTGTCATACATGTATAACCATACGTAGCGCCCTGTCATACATGTATAACCATACGTAACGCCCTGTCATACATGTATAGCCATACGTAACCCACTATCATACATGTATAGCCATACGTAACTCACTGTCATACATGTATAGCCATAGGTAACTCACTGTGATACATGTATAACCATACGCAACGCCTTGTCATACATGTATAGCCATACGTAGCTCACTGCCATACATGTATAACCATACGTAACTCAATGTCATACATGTATAGCCATACGTAGCTCAGTTTCATACATGTATAACCATACGTAGATCATTGTCATACATGTATAACCATACGTAACTCACTGTCATACATGTATAACCATACGTAACTCACTGTCATACATGTATAACCATACGTAACATCCTGTCATACATGTATAACCATACGTAACGTGCTGGCATACATGTATAGCCGTACGTAGCGCCCTGTCATACATGCATAGCCATACGTAACTCACTGTCATACATGTATAACCATACGTAACGCCCTGTCATACATGTATAGCCATACGTAACCCACTGTTATACATGTATAGTCATACGTTGCTCACTGTCATACATGTATAGCCATAGGTAACTCACTGTCATACATGTATAACCATACGCAACGCCTTGTCATACATGTATAGCCATAAGTAGCTCACTGTCATACATGTATAACCATACGTAACTCAATGTCATACATGTATAGCCATACGTAGCTCAGTTTCATACATGTATAACCATACGTAACATCCTGTCATACATGTATAACCATACGTAGCGCCCTGTCATACATGTATAACCATACTTAACGCCCTGTCATACATGTATAACCATACGTAACGTGCTGACATACATGTATAGCCGTACGTATCGCCCTGTCATACATGTATAGCCATACGTATCTCACTGTCATACATGTATAACCATACGTAACGCCCTGTCATACATGTATAGCCATACGTAACCCACTGTCAAACATGTATAGCCATACGTAACCCACTGTCATACATGTATAACCATACCTAACGTGCTGTCATACATGTATAGCCATACGTAACGCCCTGTCATACATGTATAACCATACGTAGCGCACTGTCATACATGTATAGCCATACGTAACGTTCTGTCATACATGTATAGCCATACGTAACGCACTGTCATACATGTATAACCATACGTAACTCACTGTCATACATGTATAGCCATACGTAACGCACTGTCATACATGTATAACCATACGTAACTCACTGTCATATATGTATAGCCATACGTAGCTCACTGTCATACATGTATAACCATACGCAACGCCTTGTCATACATGTATAACCATACGTAACGCCCTGTCATACATGTATAACCATACGTAGCGCACTGTCATACATGTATAACCATACGTAACTCAATGTCATACATGTATAGCCATACGTAGCTCACTTTCATACATGTATAACCATACGTAGATCATTGTCATACATGTATAACCATACGTAACTCACTGTCATACATGTATAACCTTACGTAGCTCACTGTCATACATGTATAACCATACGTAACATCCTGTCATACATGTATTACCATACGTAGCGCCCTGTCATACATGTATAGCCATACGTAGCGCCCTGTCATACATGTATAACCATACGTAACGTGCTGGCATACATGTATAGCCGTACGTAACGCCCTGTCATACATGTATAGCCATACGTAACTCACTGTCATACATGTATAGCCATACGTAACGCCCTGTCATACATGTATAGCCATACGTAACCCACTGTCATACATGTATAGCCATACGTAACTCACTGTCATACATGTATAGCCATAGGTATCTCACTGTCATACATGTATAACCATACGCAACGCCTTGTCATACATATATAGCCATACGTAGCACTGTCATACATGTATAACCGTAAGTAACTCAATGTCATACATGTATAGCAATACGTAGCTGTTTCATACATGCATAACCATACGTAGATCATTGTCATACATATATAACCATATGTAACTCACTGTCATACATGTATAACCATACGTAGCGCCCTGTCATACATGTATAACCATACGTAGCGCCCTGTCATACATGTATAACCATACGTAACGTGCTGGCATACATGTATAGCCGTACGTAGCGCACTGTCATACATGTATAGCCATACGTAGCTCACTGTCATACATGTATAACCATACGTAACGCCCTGTCATACATGTATAGCCATACGTAACCCACTGTCATACATGTATAGCCATACGTAACTCACTGTCATACATGTATAGCCATAGGTAACTCACTGTCATACATGTATAGCCATACGCAACGCCTTGTCATACATGTATAGCCATACGTAGCTCACTGTCATACATGTATAACCATACGTAACTCAATGTCATACATGTATAGCCATACGTAGCTCAGTTTCATACATGTATAACCATACGTAGATCATTGTCATACATGTATAACCATACGTAGCTCACTGTCATACATGTATAACCATACGTAACTCACTGTCATACATGTATAACCATACGTAACATCCTGTCATACATGTATAACCATACTTAACGTGCTGTCATACATGTATAGCCATACGTAACTCACTGTCATACATGTATAACCATACGTAACTCACCGTCATATATGTATAACCATACGTAACTAACTGTCATACATGTATAACCATACGTAACGTGCTGTCATACATGTATAGCCATACGTAACGCCCTGTCATACATGTATAACCATACGTAACTCACTGTCATACATGTATAGCCATACGTAACTCACTGTCATACATGTATAACCATACGCAACGCCTTGTCATACATGTATAACCATACGTAACGCCCTGTCATACATGTATAGCCATACGTAACTCACTGTCATACATGTATAACCATACGTAACTCACTGTCATACATGTATAACCATACGTAACTCACTGTCATACATGTATAACCATACGTAACGCGCTGTCATACATGTATAACCATACGTAGCGCACTGTCATACATGTATAGCCATACATAACGTTCTGTCATACATGTATAGCCATACGTAACGCACTGTCATACATGTATAACCATACGTAACTCACTGTCATACATGTATAGCCATACGTAACTCACTGTCATACATGTATAACCATACGCAATGCCTTGTCATACATGCATAACCATACGTAACGCCCTGTCATACATGTATAACCATACGTAGCGCACTGTCATACATGTATAACCATACGTAGCTCTCTGTCATACATGTATAACCATACTTAACGTGCTGTCATACATGTATAACCATACGTAGCGCCATGTCATACATGTATAACCATACGTAACGTGCTGTCATACATGTATAACCATACGTAACCACTGTCATACATGTATAACCATACGTAGCTCACTGTCATACATGTATAACCATACTTAACGTGCTGTCATACATGTATAACCATACGTAACTCACTGTCATACATGTATAACCATACGTAGCTCACTGTCATACATGTATAACCATAATTAACGTGCTGTCATACATGTATAACCATAAGTAACTCACTGTCATACATGTATAACAATAAGTAACTCACTGTCATACATGTATAACCATTTATAGCTCACTGTCATAAATGTATAACCATACGTAACTCACTGTCATACATGTATAACCATACTTAACGTGCTGTCATACATGTATAACCATGCGTAGCGACCTGTCATATATGTATAACCATACGTAATTCACTGTCATACATGTATAACCATACGTAACTCACTATCATACATGTATAACCATACGTAACTCACTGTCATACATGTATGACCATACGTAGCTCACTGTCATACATGTACAACCATACTTAACGTGCTGTCATACATGTATAACCATACGTAGCGCCCTGTAATATATGTATAACCATACGTAACTCACTGTCATACATGTATAACCATACGTAACTCACTATCATACATGTAGCTCACGTAGCTCACTGTCATACATGTATAAACATACTTAACGTGCTGTCATACATGTATAACCATACGTAGCGCCCTGTAATATATGTATAACCATACATAACTCACTGTCATACATGTATAACCATACGTAACTCACTGTCATACATGTATAACCATACGTAACGCCCTGTCATACATGTATAGCCATAGGTAACCCACTGTCATACATGTATAGCCATAGGTAACTCACTGTCATACATGTATAACCATACGTAACTCACTGTCATATATGTATAACCATACGTAACTCACCGTCATACATGTATAGCCATACGTAACTCACTGTCATACATGTATAACCATACGCAACGCCTTGTCATACATGTATAGCCATACGTAGCTCACTGTCATACATGTATAGCCATACGTAACGTTCTGTCATACATGTATAGCCTTACGTAACGCACTGTCATACATGTATAACCATACGTAACTCACTGTCATACATGTATAGCCATACGTAACGCACTGTCATACATGTATAACCATACGTAACTCACTGTCATACATGTATAGCCATACGTAGCTCACTGTCATACATGTATAACCATACGCAACGCCTTGTCATGCATGTATAACCATACGTAACGCCCTGTCATACATGTATAACCATACGTAGCGCACTGGCATACATGTATAACCATACGTAACTCAATGTCATACATGTATAGCCATACGTAGCTCACTTTCATACATGTATAGCCATACGTAGATCATTGTCATACATGTATAACCATACGTAACTCTCTGTCATACATGTATAACCATACGTAGCTCACTGTCATACATGTATAACCATACGTAACATCCTGTCATACATGTATTACCATACGTAGCGCCCTGTCATACATGTATAACCATACGTAGTGCCCTGTCATACATGTATAACCATACGTAACGTGATGGCATACATGTATAGCAGTACGTAGCGCCCTGACATACATGTATAGCCATAAGTAACTCACTGTCATACATGTATAACCATACGTAACGCCCTGTCATACATGTATAGCCATACGTAACCCACTATCATACATGTATAGCCATACGTAACTCACTGTCATACATGTATAGCCATAGGTAACTCACTGTCATACATGTATAACCATACGCAACGCCTTTTCATACATGTATAGCCATACGTAACTCACTGTCATACATGTATAACCATACGTAACTCAATGTCATACATGTATAGCCATACGTAGCTCACTGTCATAAATGTATAACCATACGTAGATCATTGTCATACACGTATAACCATACGTAACTCACTGTCATACATGTATAACCATACGTAGCATCCTGTCATACATGTATAACGATACGTAGCTCACTGTCATACATGTATAACCATACGTAACGCCCTGTAATACATGTATAACCATACGCAACCCAGTGTCATACATGTATACCCATACGTAACTCACAGTCATACATGTATAACCATGCGTAGCTCACTGTCATAAATGTATAACCATACGTAGCTCACTGTCATACATGTATAACCATACTTAACGTGCTGTCATACATGTATAGCCATACGTAGCGCCCTGTCATATATGTATAGCCATACGTAACTCACTGTCATACATGTATAGCCATACGTAACTCACTGTCATATATGTATAACCATACGTAACTCACTGTCATACATGTATAACCATACGTAACGTGCTGTCATACATGTATAGCCATACGTAGCGCCCTGTCATACATGTATAACCATACGTAGCGCACTGTCATACATGTATAGCCATACATAACGTTCTGTCATACATGTATAGCCATACGTAACGCACTGTCATACATGTATAACCATACGTAATTCACTGTCATACATGTATAGCCATACGTAGCTCACTGTCATACATGTATAACCATACGCAACGCCTTGTCATACATGTATAACCATACGTAACGCCCTGTCATACATGTATAACCATACGTAGCGCACTGTCATACATGTATAACCATACGTAGCTCACTGTCATACATGTATAACCATACTTAACGTGCTGTCATACATGTATAACCATACGTAGCGCCCTGTCATACATGTATAACCATACGTAACGTGCTGTCATACATGTATAACCATACTTAGCGTGCTGTCATACATGTATAACCATACGTAACTCATTGTCATACATGTATAACCATACGTAACTCACTGTCATACATGTATAACCATAGGTAACTCACTGTCATACATGTATAACCATGCATAGCTCACTGTCATAAATGTATAACCATACGTAGCTCACTGTCATACATGTATAACCATACTTAGCGTGCTGTCATACATGTATAACCATACGTAGCGACCTGTCATATATGTATAACCATACGTAACTCACTGTCATACATGTATAACCATACGTAACTCACTATTATACATGTATAACCATACGTAACTCACTGTCATACATGTATAACCATACGTAACTCACTGTCATACATGTATACCCATACGTAACTCACTGTCATACATGTATAACCATGCGTAGCTCACTGTCATAAATGTATGACCATACGTAGCTCACTGTCATACATGTATAACCATACTTAACGTGCTGTCATACATGTATAACCATACGTAGCGCCCTGTAATATATGTATAACCATACGTAACTCACTGTCATACATGTATAACCATACGTAACTCACTGTCATACATGTATAGCCATACGTAACGCCCTGTCATACATGTATAGCCATAGGTAGCCCACTGTCATACATGTATAGCCATAGGTATCTCACTGTCATACATGTATAACCATACGTAACTCACTGTCATACATGTATAACCATACGTAACTCACTGTCATACATGTATAGCCATACGTAACTCACTGTCATACATGTATAACCATACGCAACGTCTTGTCATACATGTATAGCCATACGTAGCGCCCTGTCATACATGTATAACCATACGTAGCGCACTGTCATACATGTACAGCCATAGGTAACGCTCTGTCATACATGTATAGCCATACGTAACGCACTGTCATACATGTATAACCATACGTAACTCACTGTCATACATGTATAGCCATACGTAACGCACTGTCATACATGTATAACCATACGTAACTCACTGTCATACATGTATAGCCATACGTTACGCCCTGTCATACATGTATAACCATACGTAGCGCACTGTCATACATGTATAACCATACGTAGCTCACTGTCATACATGTATAACCATACTTAACGTGCTGTCATACATGTATAACCATACGTAGCGCCTGTCATACATGTATAACCATATGTAACGTGCGTCATACATGTATAACCATACTTAACGTGCTGTTATACATGTATAACCATACGTATCTCACTGTCATACATGTATAACCAGACGTAACTCATTGTCATACATTTATAACCATACGTATCTCACTGTCATACATGTATAACCATGCGTAGTCACTGTCATAAATGTATAACCATACGTAGCTCATGTCATACATGTATAACCATACTTAACGTGCTGTCATACATGTATAACCATACGTAGCGCCCTGTCATATATGTATAACCATACGTAACTCACTGTCATACATGTATAACCATACGTAACTCACTGTCATACATGTATAACCATACGTAACGTGCTGTCATACATGTATAGCCATACGTAACGCCCTGTCATACATGTATACCCATACGTAGCGCACTGTCATACATGTATAGCCATGCGTAACGTTCTGTCATACATGTAAAGCCATACGTAACGCACTGTCATACATGTATAACCATACGTAACTCACTGTCATACATGTATAACCATACGCAACGCCTTGTCATACATGTATAACCATACGTAACCCACTGTCATACATGTATAGCCATACGTAGCTCACTGTCATACATGTATAACCATACGTAACTCACTGTCATACATGTATAACCATACGTAGCCCACTGTCATACATGTATAACCATACGTAACGTGCTGTCATACATGTATAGCCATACGTAACGCACTGTCATACATGTATAACCATACGTAACGTACTGTCATACATGTATAGCCATACGTAACGCACTGTCATACATGTATAACCATACGTAACTCACTGTCATACATGTATAGCCATACGTAACTCACTGTCATACATGTATAACCATACGCAACGCCTTGTCATACATGTATAACCATACGTAACGCCCTGTCATACATGTATAACCATACGTAGCGCACTGTCATACATGTATAACCATACGTAACTCACTGTCATACATGTATAACCATACGTAACGCGCTGTCATACATGTATAACCATACGTAACGCACTGTCATACATGTATAACCATACGTAACTCACTGTCATACATGTATAACCATACGTAACTCACTGTCATACATGTATAACCATACGTAACTCACTGTCATACATGTATAACCATACGTAATCACTGTCATACATGTATAGCCATACGTAAGCTCACTGTCATACATGTATAACCATACGTAGCTCATTGTCATACATGTATAACCATACGTAACTCACTGTCATACATGTATAACCATACGTAACTCCTGCATACATGTATAACCATACGTAGCGCACTGTCATACATGTATAACCATACGTAGCTCACTGTCATACATGTATAACCATACGTAACGTCCTGTCATACATGTATAACCATACGTAAGCCAGGTCATACATGTATAGCCATACGTAACGCACTGTCATACATGTATAACCATACGTAACGCACTGTCATACATGTATAGCCATACGTAACTCACTGTCATACATGTATAACCATACGCAACGCCTTGTCATACATGTATAACCATACGTAACTCACTGTCATACATGTATAACCATACGTAACTCACTGTCATACGTGTATAGCCATACGTAGCTCACTGTCATACATGTATATCCATACGTAGATCACTGTCATACATGTATAACCATACGTAACTCACTGTCATACATGTATAACCATACGTAACATCCTGTCATACATGTATAACCATACGTAGCGCCCTGTCATACATGTATAACCATACGTAACGTGCTGGCATACATGTATAGCCGTACGTAGCGCCCTGTCATACATGTATAGCCATACGTAACTCACTGTCATACATGTATAACCATACGTAACTCACTGTCATACATGTATAGCCATACGTAACCCACTGTCATACATGTATAACCATACGTAACTCACTGTCATACATGTATAACCATACGTAACTCACTGTCATACATGTATAACCATACGTAACTCACTGTCATACATGTATAGCCATACGTAGCTCACTGTCATACATGTATAACCATACGTAGATTATTGTCATACATGTATAACCATACGTAGCTCACTGTCATACATGTATAACCATACGTAGCTCCTGTCATACATGTATAACCATATGTAACTCACTGTCATACATGTATAACCATACGTAACGTGCTGTCATACATGTATAGCCATACGTAACGCCCTATCATACATGTATACCCATACGTAGCGCCCTGTCATACATGTATAGCCATACGTAACGTTCTGTCATACATGTATAGCCATACGTAACGCACTGTCATACATGTGTAACCATACGTAACTCACTGTCATACATGTATAGCCATACGTAACTCACTGTCATACATGTATAACCATACGCAACGCCTTGTCATACATAAATAACCATACGTAACTCACTGTCATACATGTATAACCATACGTAACCCACTACCATACGTGTATAGCCATACGTAGCTCACTGTCATACATGTATAACCATACGTAGCTCACGGTCATACATGTATAACCATACGTAGCCCACTGTCATACATGTATAACCATACGTAACGTGCTATCATACATGTATAGCCATAGGCAACGCCCTGTCATACATGTATAACCATATGTAGCGCACTGTCATACATGTATAGCCATACGTAACGTTCTGTCATACATGTATAGCCATACGTAACGCACTGTCATACATGTATAACCATACGTAACTCACTGTCATACATGTATAGCCATACGTAACGCACTGTCATACATGTATAACCATACGTAACTCACTGTCATACATGTATAGCCATACGTAACTCACTGTCATACATGTATAACCATACGTAACGCCTTGTCATACATTTATAACCATACGTATCGCCCTGTCATACATGTATAACCATACGTAGCGCACTGTCATACATGTATAACCATACTTAACGTTCTGTCATACATGTATAACCATACGTAGCGCCCTGTCATACATGTATAACCATGCTTAACGTGCTGTCATACATGTATAACCATACTTAACGTGCTGTTATACATGTATAACCATACGTAACTCACTGTCATACATGTATAGCCATACGTAACGCACTGTCATACATGTATAGCCATACGTAACTCACTGTCATACATGTATAGCCATACGTAACTCACTGTCATACATGTATAACCATACGCAACGCCTTATCATACATGTATAACCATACGTAACGCCCTGTCATACATGTATAACCATACGTAGCGCACTGCAATACATATATAGCCATACGTAGCTCACTGTCATACATGTATAACCATACTTAACGTGCTGTCATACATGTATAACCATACGTAGCGCCCTGTCATACATGTATAATCATACGTAACGTGCTGTAATACATGTATAACCATACTTAACGTGCTGTTATACATGTATAGCCATACGTAACTCACTGTCATACATGTATAACCATACGTAACTCACTGTCATACATGTATAACCATACGTAACTCACTGTCATACATGTATAACCATGCGTAGCTCACTGTCATATATGTATAACCATACGTAACTCACTGTCATACATGAATAACCATACGTAACTCACTGTCATACATGTATAACCATACGTAACGTGCTGTCATACATGTATAGCCATACGTAGCGCCTTGTCATACATGTATAACCATACGTAACTCACTGTCATACATGTATAACCATACGTAACTCACTGTCATACATGTATAACCATGCGTAGCTCACTGTCATATATGTATAACCATACGTAACTCACTGTCATACTTGTATAACCATACGTAACTCAATGTCATACATGTATAGCCATACGTAGCTCACTGTCATACATGTATAACCATACGTAGATCATTGTCATACATGTATAACCATACGTAACTCACTGTCATACATGTATAACCATACGTAGCATCCTGCCATACATGTATAACCATACGTAGCGCCCTGTCATACATGTATAACCATACGTAGCTCACTATCATACATGTATAACCATACGTAACGCCCTGTAATACAAGTATAACCATACGTAACCCAGTGTCATACATGTATAGCCATACGTAACGCACTGTCATACATGTATAACCATACGTAACTCACTGTCATACATGTATAGCCATACGTAACTGACTGTCATACATGTATAACCATACGCAACGCCTTGTCATACATGTATAACCATACGTAACTCACTGTCATACATGTATAACCATACGTAACCAACTGCCATACGTGTATAGGCATACGTAGCTCACTGTCATACATGTATATCCATACGTAGATCACTGTCATACATGTATAACCATACGTAGCACCCTGTCATACATGTATAACCATACGTAACGCCCTATCATACATGTATAACCATACGTAACGTGATGGCATACATGTATAGCCGTACGTAGCGCCCTGTCATACATGTATAGCCATACGTAACTCACTGTCATACATGTATAACCATACGTAAAGCCCTGTCATACATGTATAGCCATACGTAACCCACTGTCATACATGTATAGCCATACGTAACTCACTGTCATACATGTATAGCCATACGTAACTCACTGTCATACATGTATAACCATACGTAACTCACTGTCATACATGTATAGCCATACGTAGCTCACTGTCATACATGTATAACCATACGTAGATTATTGTCATACATGTATAACCATACGTAGCTCACTGTCATACATGTATAACCATACGTAGCATCCTGTAATACATGTATAACCATACGTAACCCAGTGTCATACATGTATAACAATACGTAACGCCCTGTCATACATGTATAACCATACGTAACTCACTGTCATACATGTATAGCCATACGTAACGTTCTGTCATACATGTATAACCATACGTAACGTTCTGTCATACATGTATAACCATACGTAACGCCCTGTCATACATGTATAGCCATACGTAACTCCCTGTCATACATGTATAACCATACGTAACTCACTGTCATACATGCATAACCATACGTAGCGCCCTGTCATACATGTATAACCACACGTCACTCACTGTCATACATGTATAACCATAGGTTGCGCCCTATCATACATGTATAACCATACATAGCTCACTGTCACACATGTATAGCCATACGTATCTCACTGTCATACATGTATAACCATACGTAGCGCCCTATCATACATGTATAACCATACGTAGCTCACTGTCATACATGTATAGCCATACGAAACTCACGGTCATACATGTATAACCATAGGTAACGTTCTGTCATACATGTATAACCATACGTAACGCCCTGTCATACATGTATAGCCATACGTAACTCCCTGTCATATATGTATATCCATACGTAACTCACTGTCATACATGTATAACCGTACGTAGCGCCCTGTAATACATGTATAGCCATACGTAACGCCCTATCATACATGTATAGCCATACGTAACGCCCTATAATACATGTATATCCATACGTAACTCACTGTCATAAATGTATAACCGTACGTAGCTCCCTGTCATACATGTATAACCATACTTAACGCCCTATTATACATGAATAACCATACGTAGCTCACTGTCATACATGAATAGCCATACGTAACTCACTGTCATACATGTATAACCATACGTAACGTTCTGTCATACATGTATAACCATACGTAACGCCCTGTCATACATGTATAGACATACGTAACTCCCTGTCATACATGTATAACCATACGTAGTTCCTTGTCATACATGTATAACCATACGTAGCGCCCTGTCATACATGTATAACCACACTTCACTCACTGTCATACATGTATATCCATACGTAGCGCCCTGTCATACATGTATAACCATACGTAACTCACTGTCATACATGTATAGCCATAGGTAACGTTCTGTCATACATGTATAACCATACTTAACTCACTGTCATACATGTATAACCATACGTAACTCACTGTCATACATGTACTACCATACGTAGCATCCTGTCATACATGTATTACCATACGTAACGCCCTATCATACATGAATAACCATACGTAGCTCACTGTCATACATGTATAACCATACGTAACTCACTGTCATACATATATAACCATACGTAACTCGCTGTCATACATGTATAGCCATACCTAGCGCCCTATCATACATGTATAACCATACATAACTCACTGTCATACATGTATAGCCATACGTAACTCACTGTCATACATGTATAACCATACGTAACGCCCTATCATACATGTATAGCCATACGTAACTCACTGTCATACATGTATAGCCATACGTAACTCACTGTCATACATGTATAACCATACGTAACGTTCTGTCATACATGTATAACCATACGTAACGCCCTGTCATACATGTATAGCCATACGTAACTCCCTGTCATACATGTATATCCATACGTAACTCACTGTCATACATGTATAACCGTACGTAGCGCCCTGTCATACATGTATAACCATACGTAACGCCCTATCATACATGAATAACCATACGTAGCTCACTGTCATACATGTATAACCATACGTAACGCCCTATCATACATGTATAGCCATACGTAACGCCCTATAATACATGTATAGCCATACGTAACTCACTGTCATACATGTATAACCATACGTAACGTTCTGTCATACATGTATAACCATACGTAACGCCCTGTCATACATGTATAGACATACGTAACTCCCTGTCATACATGTATAACCATACGTAACTCACTGTCATACATGTATAACCATACGTAGCGCCCTGTCATACATGTATAACCACACGTCACTCACTGTCATACATGTATAGCCATACGTAACGTTCTGTCATACATGTATAACCATACTTAACTCACTGTCATACATGTATAACCATACGTAACTCACTGTCATACATGTACTACCATAGGTAGCATCCTGTCATACATGTATAACCATACGTAACGCCCATGTCATACATGTATAACCATACGTAGCGCCCTGTCATACATGTATAGCCATACGTAACGCCCTGTCTTACATGTATAACCATAGGTAACTTGCTGTCATACATGTATATCCATACGTATCGCCCTGTCATACATATATAACCATACGTAACGGGCTGTCATACATGTATAACCATACGTAACTCACTGTCATACATGTATAACCATACGTAGCTCACTGTCATACATGTATAACCGTACGTAGCGCCCTGTCATACATGTATTACAATACGTAACGCCCTATCATACATGAATAACCATACGTAGCTCACTGTCATACATGTATAACCATACGTAACTCACTGTCATACATGTATAACCATGCGTAGCTCACTGTCATATATGTATAACCATACGTAACTCACTGTCATACTTGTATAACCATACGTAACTCAATGTCATACATGTATAGCCATACGTAGCTCACTGTCATACATGTATAACCATACGTAGATCATTGTCATACATGTATAACCATACGTAACTCACTGTCATACATGTATAACCATACGTAGCATCCTGCCATACATGTATAACCATACGTAGCGCCCTGTCATACATGTATAACCATACGTAGCTCACTATCATACATGTATAACCATACGTAACGCCCTGTAATACAAGTATAACCATACGTAACCCAGTGTCATACATGTATAGCCATACGTAACGCACTGTCATACATGTATAACCATACGTAACTCACTGTCATACATGTATAGCCATACGTAACTGACTGTCATACATGTATAACCATACGCAACGCCTTGTCATACATGTATAACCATACGTAACTCACTGTCATACATGTATAACCATACGTAACCAACTGCCATACGTGTATAGGCATACGTAGCTCACTGTCATACATGTATATCCATACGTAGATCACTGTCATACATGTATAACCATAGGTAACTCACTGTCATACATGTATAACCATACGTAACATCCTGTCATACATGTATAACCATACGTAACGCCCGATCATACATGTATAACCATACGTAACGTGATGGCATACATGTATAGCCGTACGTAGCGCCCTGTCATACATGTATAGCCATACGTAACTCACTGTCATACATGTATAACCATACGTAAAGCCCATCTCATACATGTATAGCCATACGTAAACCACTGTCATACATGTATATCCATACGTAACTCACTGTCATACATGTATAGCCATAGGTAACTCACTGTCATACATGTATAACCATACGCAACGCCTTGTCATACATGTATAGCCATACGTAACTCACTGTCATACATGTATAGCCATACGTAGCTCACTGTCATACATGTATAACCATACGTAGATTATTGTCATACATGTATAACCATACGTAGCTCACTGTCATACATGTATAACCATACGTAGCATCCTGTAATACATGTATAACCATACGTAACCCAGTGTCATACATGTATAACAATACGTAACGCCCTGTCATACATGTATAACCATACGTAACTCACTGTCATACATGTATAGCCATACGTAACGTTCTGTCATACATGTATAACCATACGTAACGTTCTGTCATACATGTATAACCATACGTAACGCCCTGTCATACATGTATAGCCATACGTAACTCCCTGTCATACATGTATAACCATACGTAACTCACTGTCATACATGTATAACCATACGTAGCGCCCTGTCATACATGTATAACCACACGTCACTCACTGTCATACATGTATAACCATAGGTAGCGCCCTATCATACATGTATAACCATACATAGCTCACTGTCACACATGTATAGCCATACGTATCTCACTGTCATACATGTATAACCATACGTAACGCCCTATCATACATGTATAACCATACGTAACTCACTGTCATACATGTATAGCCATACGAAACTCACGGTCATACATGTATAACCATAGGTAACGTTCTGTCATACATGTATAACCATACGTAACGCCCTGTCATACATGTATAGCCATATGTAACTCCCTGTCATATATGTATATCCATAGGTAACTCACTGTCATACATGTATAACCGTACGTAGCGCCCTGTAATACATGTATAGCCATACGTAACGCCCTATCATACATGTATAACCATACGTAACGCCCTATAATACATGTATATCCATACGTAACTCACTGTCATAAATGTATAACCGTACGTAGCTCCCTGTCATACATGTATAACCATACTTAACGCCCTATTATACATGAATAACCATACGTAGCTCACTGTCATACATGTATAGCCATACGTAACTCACTGTCATACATGTATAACCATACGTAACGTTCTGTCATACATGTATAACCATACGTAACGCCCTGTCATACATGTATAGACATACGTAACTCCCTGTCATACATGTATAACCATACGTAGCTCCTTGTCATACATGTATAACCATACGTAGCGCCCTGTCATACATGTATAACCACACTTCACTCACTGTCATACATGTATATCCATACGTAGCGCCCTGTCATACATGTATAACCATACTAACTCACTGTCATACATGTATAACCATACGTAACTCACTGTCATACATGTATAGCCATAGGTAACGTTCTGTCATACATGTATAACCATACTTAACTCACTGTCATACATGTATAACCATACGTAACTCACTGTCATACATGTACTACCATACGTAGCATCATGTCATACATGTATTACCATACGTAACGCCCTATCATACATGAATAACCATACGTAGCTCACTGTCATACATGTATAACCATACGTAACTCACTGTCATACATATATAACCATACGTAACTCGCTGTCATACATGTATAGCCATACCTAGCGCCCTATCATACATGTATAACCATACATAACTCACTGTCATACATGTATAGCCATACGTAACTCACTGTCATACATGTATAACCATACGTAACGCCCTATCATACATGTATAGCCATACGTAACTCACTGTCATACATGTATAGCCATACGTAACTCACTGTCATACATGTATAACCATACGTAACGTTCTGTCATACATGTATAACCATACGTAACGCCCTGTCATACATGTATAGCCATACGTAACTCCCTGTCATACATGTATATCCATACGTAACTCACTGTCATACATGTATAACCGTACGTAGCGCCCTGTCATACATGTATAACCATACGTAACGCCCTATCATACATGAATAACCATACGTAGCTCACTGTCATACATGTATAACCATACGTAACGCCCTATCATACATGTATAGCCATACGTAACGCCCTATAATACATGTATAGCCATACGTAACTCACTGTCATACATGTATAACCATACGTAACGTTCTGTCATACATGTATAACCATACGTAACGCCCTGTCATACATGTATAGCCATACGTAACTCCCTGTCATACATGTATATCCATACGTAACTCACTGTCATACATGTATAACCGTACGTAGCGCCCTGTCATACATGTATAACCATACGTAACGCCCTATCATACATGAATAACCATACGTAGCTCACTGTCATACATGTATAACCATACGTAACGCCCTATCATACATGTATAGCCATACGTAACGCCCTATAATACATGTATAGCCATACGTAACTCACTGTCATACATGTATAACCATACGTAACGTTCTGTCATACATGTATAACCATACGTAACGCCCTGTCATACATGTATAGACATACGTAACTCCCTGTCATACATGTATAACCATACGTAACTCACTGTCATACATGTATAACCATACGTAGCGCCCTGTCATACATGTATAACCACACGTCACTCACTGTCCTACATGTATAACCATACGTAGCGCCCTGTCATACATGTATAACCATACGTAACTCACTGTCATACATGTATAGCCATACGTAACGTTCTGTCATACATGTATAACCATACTTAACTCACTGTCATACATGTATAACCATACGTAACTCACTGTCATACATGTACTACCATAGGTAGCATCCTGTCATACATGTATAACCATACGTAACGCCCATGTCATACATGTATAACCATACGTAGCGCCCTGTCATACATGTATAGCCATACGTAACGCCCTGTCATACATGTATAACCATAGGTAACTTGCTGTCATACATGTATATCCATACGTATCGCCCTGTCATACATATATAACCATACGTAACGGGCTGTCATACATGTATAACCATACGTAACTCACTGTCATACATGTATAACCATACGTAGCTCACTGTCATACATGTATAACCGTACGTAGCGCCCTGTCATACATGTATTACCATACGTAACGCCCTATCATACATGAATAACCATACGTAGCTCACTGTCATACATGTATAACCATACGTAACTCACTGTCATACATGTATAACCATACGTAACTCACTGTCACACATGTATAGCCATACGTAGCGCCCTATCATACATGTATAACCATACGTAACTCACTGTCATACATGTATAGCCATAGGTAACTCACTGTCATACATGTATAACCATACGCAACGCCTTGTCATACATGTATAGCCATACGTAACTCACTGTCATACATGTATAACCATACGTAACTCAATGTCATACATGTATAGCCATAGGTAGCTCACTGTCATACATGTATAACCATACGTAGATTATTGTCATACATGTATAACCATACGTAGCTCACTGTCATACATGTATAACCAAACGTAGCATCCTGTAATACATGTATAACCATACTTAGCGCCCTGTCATACATGTATAACCACACTTCACTCACTGTCATACATGTATAACCATACGTAGCGCCCTGTCATACATGTATAACCATACGTAACTCACTGTCATACATGTATAGCCATACGTAACGTTCTGTCATACATGTATAACCATACTTAGCTCACTGTCATACATGTATAACCATACGTAACTCACTGACATACATGTACTACCATAGGTAGCATCCTGTCATACATGTATAACCATACGTAACGCCCATGTCATACATGTATAACCATACGTAGCGCCCTGTCATACATGTATAGCCATACGTAACGCCCTGTCATACATGTATAACCATAGGTAACGTGCTGTCATACATGTATATCCATACGTAGCGCCCTGTCATACATGTATTACCATACGTAACGCCCTATCATACATGAATAACCATACGTAGCTCACTGTCATACATGTATAACCATACGTAACTCACTGTCATACATGTATAACCATACGTAACTCACTGTCACACATGTATAGCCATACGTAGCGCCCTATCATACATGTATAACCATACGTAACTCACTGTCATACATGTATAGCCATAGGTAACTCACTGTCATACATGTATAACCATACGCAACGCCTTGTCATACATGTATAGCCATACGTAACTCACTGTCATACATGTATAACCATACGTAACTCAATGTCATACATGTATAGCCATACGTAGCTCACTGTCATACATGTATAACCATACGTAGATTATTGTCATACATGTATAACCATACGTAGCTCACTGTCATACATGTATAACCATACGTAGCGCCCTGTCATACATGTATAACCATACGTAACCCAGTGTCATACATGTATAACAATACGTAGCGCCCTGTCATACATGTATAACCATACGTAACTCACTGTCATACATGTATAGCCATACGTAACGTTCTGTCATACATGTATAACCATACGTAACGTTCTGTCATACATGTATAACCATACGTAACGCCCTGTCATACATGTATAGCCATACCTAACTCCCTGTCATACATGTATAACCATACGTAACTCACTGTCATACATGTATAACCATACGTAGCGCCCTGTCATACATGTATAACCACACGTCACTCACTGTCATACATGTATAACCATAGGTAGCGCCCTATCATACATGTATAACCATACATAGCTCACTGTCACACATGTATAGCCATACGTATCTCACTGTCATACATGTATAACCACACGTAACGCCATATCATACATGTATAACCATACGTAACTCACTGTCATACATGTATAGCCATACGAAACTCACTGTCATACATGTATAGCCATAGGTAACATTCTGTCATACATGTATAACCATACATAACGCCCTGTCATACATGTATAGCCATACGTAACTCCCTGTCATATATGTATATCCATACGTAACTCACTGTCATACATGTATAACCGTACGTAGCGCCCTGTCATACATGTATAGCCACACGTAACGCCCTATCATACATGTATAGCCATACGTAACGCCCTATAATACATGTATATCCATACGTAACTCACTGTCATACATGTATAGCCATACGAAACTCACTGTCATACATGTATAACCATAGGTAACGTTCTGTCATACATGTATAACCATACGTAACGCCCTGTCATACATGTATAGCCATACGTAACTCCCTGTCATATATGTATATCCATACGTAACTCACTGTCATACATGTATAACCGTACGTAGCGCCCTGTCATACATGTATAGCCATACGTAACGCCCTATCATACATGCATAGCCATACGTAACGCCCTATAATACATGTATATCCATACGTAGCTCACTGTCATACATGTATAACCGTACGTAGCTCCCTGTCATACATGTATAACCATACTTAACGCCCTATTATACATGAATAACCATACGTAGCTCACTGTCATACATGTATAGCCATACGTAACTCACTGTCATACATGTATAACCATACGTAACGTTATGTCATACATGTATAACCATACGTAACGCCCTGTCATACATGTATAGACATACGTAACTCCCTGTCATACATGTATAACCATACGTAACTCACTGTCATACATGTATAACCATACGTAGCGCCCTGTCATACATGTATAACCACATTTCACTCACTGTCATACATGTATAACCATACGTAGCGCCCTATCATACATGTATAACCATACATAGCTCACTGTCACACATATATAACCATACGTAACGTGCTGTCATACATGTATAACCATACGTAACTCACTGTCATACATGTATAACCATACGTAGCTCACTGTCATACATGTATATACGTACGTAGCGCCCTGTCATACATGTATTACCATACGTAACGCCCTGTTATACATGTATAGACATACGTAACTCCCTGTCATACATGTATAACCATACGTAGCTCCTTGTCATACATGTATAACCATACGTAGCGCCCTGTCATACATGTATAACCACACTTCACTCACTGTCATACATGTATATCCATACGTAGCGCCCTGTCATACATGTATAACCATACGTAACTCACTGTCATACATGTATAGCCATAGGTAACGTTCTGTCATACATGTATAACCATACTTAACTCACTGTCATACATGTATAACCATACGTAACTCACTGTCATACATGTACTACCATACGTAGCATCCTGTCATACATGTATAACCATACGTAACGCCCTGTCATACATGAATAACCATAGGTAACGCCCTGTCATACATGTATAGCCATACGTAACGCCCTGTCATACATGTATAACCATACGTAGCTCACTGTCATACATGTATAACCATACGTAGCTCACTGTCATACATATATAACCGTACGTAGCGCCGTGTCATACATGTATTACCATAGGTAACGCCCTATCATACATGAATAACCATACGTAGCTCACTGTCATACATGTATAACCATAGGTAACTCACTGTCATACATATATAACCATACGTAACTCACTGTGATACAGGTATAGCCATACCTAGCGCCCTATCATACATGTATAACCATACATAACTCACTGTCATACATGTATAGCCATACGTAACTAACTGTCATACATGTATAACCATACGTAACGCCCTATCATACATGTATAACCATACGTAACTCACTGTCATACATGTATAGCCATACGTAACTCACTGTCATACATGTATAACCATAAGTAACGTTCTGTCATACATGAATAACCATACGTAACGCCCTGTCATACATGTATAGCCATACGTAACTCCCTGTCATATATGTATATCCATACGTAACTCACTGTCATACATGTATAACCGTACGTAGCGCACTGTCATACATGTATAACCATACGTAACGCCCTATCATACATGTATAGCCATACGTAACGCCCTATAATACATGTATAGCCATACGTAACTCACTGTCATACATGTATAACCATACGTAACGTTCTGTCATACATGTATAACCATACGTAACGCCCTGTCATACATGTATAGACATACGTAACTCCCTGTCATACATGTATAACCATACGTAACTCACTATCATACATGTATACCCATACGTAGCGCCCTGTCATACATGTATAACCACAGATCACTCACTGTCATACATGTATAACCATACGTAGCGCCCTGTCATACATGTATAACCATACGTAGCTCACTGTCATACAGGTATAACCATACTTAACTCACTGTCATACATGTATAACCATACGTAACTCACTGTCATACATGTACTACCATAGGTAGCATCCTGTCATACATGTATAACCATACGTAACGCCCATGTCATACATGTATAACCATACGTAGCGCCCTGTCATACATGTATAGCCATACGTAACGCCCTATCATACATGTATAGCCATACGTAACGCCCTATAATACATGTATATCCATACGTAACTCACTGTCATACATGTATAACCGTACGTAGCTCCCTGTCATACATGTATAACCATACTTAACGCCCTATTATACATGAATAACCATACGTAGCTCACTGTCATACATGTATAGCCATACGTAACTCACTGTCATACATGTATAACCATACGTAACGTTCTGTCATACATGTATAACCATACGTAACGCCCTGTCATACATGTATAGACATACGTAACTCCCTGTCATACATGTATAACCATACGTAGCTCCTTGTCATACATGTATAACCATACGTAGCGCCCTGTCATACATGTATAACCACACTTCACTCACTGTCATACATGTATATCCATACGTAGCGCCCTGTCATACATGTATAACCATACGTAACTCACTATCATACATGTATAGCCATAGGTAACGTTCTGTCATACATGTATAACCATACTTAACTCACTGTCATACATGTATAACCATACGTAACTCACTGTCATACATGTACTACCATACGTAGCATCCTGTCATACATGTATAACCATACGTAACGCCCTGTCATACATGTATAACCATAGGTAACGCCCTGTCATACATGTATAGCCATACGTAACGCCCTGTCATACATGTATAACCATACGTAACTCACTGTCATACATGTATCACCATACGTATCGCACTGTCATACATGTATAGCCATACGTAACGCCCTGTCATACATGTATAACCATAGGTAACGATCTGTCATACATGTATATCCATACGTATCGCCCTGTCATACATATATAACCATACGTAACGGGCTGTCATACATGTATAACCATACGTAACTCACTGTCATACATGTATAACCATACGTAGCTCACTGTCATACATGTATTACCATACGTAACGCCCTATCATACATGAATAACCATACGTAGCTCACTGTCATACATGTATAACCATACGTAACTCACTGTCATACATGTATAACCATACGTAACTCACTGTCACACATGTATAGCCATACGTAGCGCCCTATCATACATGTATAACCATACGTAACTCACTGTCATACATGTATAACCATAAGCAACGCCTTGTCATACATGTATAGCCATACGTAACTCACTGTCATACATGTATAACCATACGTAACTCAATGTCATACATGTATAGCCATACGTAGCTCACTGTCATACATGTATAACCATACGTAGATTATTGTCATACATGTATAACCATACGTAGCTCACTGTCATACATGTATAACCATACGTAGCATCCTGTAATACATGTATAACCATACGTAACCCAGTGTCATACATGTATAACAATACGTAACGCCCTGTCATACATGTATAACCATACGTAACTCACTGTCATACATGTATAGCCATACGTAACGTTCTGTCATACATGTATAACCATACGTAACGTTCTGTCATACATGTATAACCATACGTAACGCCCTGTCATACATGTATAGCCATACGTAACTCCCTGTCATACATGTATAACCATACGTAACTCACTGTCATACATGTATAACCATACGTAGCGCCCTGTCATACATGAATAACCACACGTCACTCACTGTCATACATGTATAACCATAGGTAGCGCCCTATCATACATGTATAACCATACTTAACGCCCTATTATACATGAATAACCATACGTAGCTCACTGTCATACATGTATAGCCATACGTAACTCACTGTCATACATGTATAACCATACGTAACTCACTGTCACACATGTATAGCCATACGTAGCGCCCTATCATACATGTATAACCATACGTAACTCACTGTCATACATGTATAGCCATAGGTAACTCACTGCCATACATGTATAACCATACGCAACGCCTTGTCATACATGTATAGCCATACGTAACTCACTGTCATACATGTATAACCATACGTAGCTCAATGTCATACATGTATAGCCATACGTAGCTCACTGTCATACATGTATAACCAACCATACGTAGATTATTGTCATACATGTATAACCATACGTAGCTCACTGTCATACATGTATAACCATACGTAGCATCCTGTAATACATGTATAACCATACGTAACCCAGTGTCATACATGTATAACAATACGTAACGCCCTGTCATACATGTATAACCATACGTAACTCACTGTCATACATGTATAGCCATACGTAACGTTCTGTCATACATGTATAACCATACGTAACGTTCTGTCATACATGTATAACCATACGTAACGCCCTGTCATACATGTATAGCCATACGTAACTCCCTGTCATACATGTATAACCATACGTAATTCACTGTCATACAT
Organism: Archivesica marissinica; assembly: GCA_014843695.1. Lineage (NCBI taxonomy): Eukaryota > Metazoa > Mollusca > Bivalvia > Venerida > Vesicomyidae > Archivesica > Archivesica marissinica. The sequence continues at coordinate 122,848 of JABXNX010000044.1, read as the reverse complement.
GTATAACCATACGTAGCGCCCTGTCATACATGTATAACCACACGTCACTCACTGTCATACATGTATAACCATAGGTAGCGCCCTATCATACATGTATAACCATACATAGCTCACTGTCACACATGTATAGCCATACGTATCTCACCTTCATACATGTATAACAATACGTAACGCCCTATCATACATGTATAACCATACGTAACTCACTGTCATACATGTATAGCCATACGAAACTCACTGTCATACATGTATAACCATAGGTAACGCCCTATCATACATGTATAACCATACTTAACGCCCTGTCATACATGTATAGCCATACGTAACTCCCTGTCATATATGTATATCCATACGTAACTCACTGTCATACATGTATAACCGTACGTAGCGCCCTGTCATACATGTATAGCCATACGTAACGCCCTATCATACATGTATAGCCATACGTAACGCCCTATAATACATGTATATCCATACGTAACTCACTGTCATACATGTATAACCGTACGTAGCTCCCTGTCATACATGTATAACCATACTTAACGCCCTATTATACATGAATAACCATACGTATCTCACTGTCATACATGTATAACCATACGTAACGTTCTGTCATACATGTTTAACCATACGTAACGCCCTGTCATACAGGTATAGCCATACGTAACTCCCTGTCATACATGTATAACCATACGTAACTCACTGTCATACATGTATAACCATACGTAGCGCCCTGTCATACATGTATACTCACACGTCACTCACTGTCATACATGTATAACCATACGTAGCGCCCTATCATACATGTATATATATACGTATCGCCCTGTCATACATATATAACCATACCTAACGTGCTGTCATACATGTATAACCATACGTAACTCACTGTCATACATGTATAACCATACTTAGCTCTCTGTCATACATGTATAAACGTACGTAGCACCCTGTCATACATGTATTACCATACGTAACGCCCTATCATACATGAATAATCATACGTAGCTCACTGTCATACATGTATAACCAAACCTAACTCACTGTCATACATGTATAACCATACGTAACTCACTGTCATAAATGTATAGCCATACGTAACGCCCTATCATACATGTATAGCCATACGTAACTCATTGTCATACATGTATAACTATACGTAACTCACTGTCATACATGTATAACTATACGTAACGCCCTATCATACATGTATAACCATACGTAACTCACTGTCATACATGTATAACCATACATAACGCCCTATCATACATGTATAGCCATACGTAGCGCACTGTCATACATGTATAACCATACGTAACGTTCTGTCATACAAGTATAACCATACGTAGCTCACTGTCATACATTTATAGCCATACGTAGCTCACTGTCATACATGTATAACCATACATAACGCCCTATCATACATGTATATCCATACGTAACGCCCTATATTACATGTATATCCATACGTAGCTCACTGTCATACATGTATAACCGTACATAGCGCCCTGTCATACATGTATAACCATACGTAACGCCCAATCATACATGAATAACCATACGTAGCTCACTGTCATACATGTATAACCATAGGTAACGCCCTATCATACATGTATAGCCATACATAACGCCCTATAATACATGTATATCCATACGTAACTCACTGTTATACATGTATAACCGTACGTAGCGCCCTGTCATACATGTATAACCATAGGTAACGCCCTATCATACATGAATAACCATACCTAGCTCACCGTCATACATGTATAGCCATACGTGGCGCCCTGTCATACATGTATAACCACACGTCACTCACTGTCATAAATGTATAACCATACGTAGCGCCCTGTCATACATATATAACCATACGTAACGTGATGTCATACATGTATAACCATACGTAGCTCACTGTCATATATGTATAAACGTACGTAGCGCCCTGTCATACATGTATTACCATACGTAACGCCCTATCATACATGAATAACCATACGTAGCTCACTGTCATACATGTATAACCATACGTAACTCACTGTCATACATGTATAACCATACGTAACTCACTGTCATACATGTATAGCCATACGTAACGCCCTATCATACATGTATAACCATACGTAACTCACTGTCATACATGTATAACCATACGTAACTCACTGTCATACATGTATAACCATACGTAACGCCCTATCATACATGTATAACAATACGTAACTCACTGTCATACATGTATAACCATACGTACCTCACTGTCATACATGTATAACCATACGTAACGCCCTATCATACATGTATAACCATACGTAACTCACTGTTATACATGTATAACCGTACGTAGCGCCCTGTCATACATGTATAACCATACGTAACGCCCTATCATACATGAATAACCATACCTAGCTCACTGTCATACATGTATAGCCATACGTAAATCACTGTCATACATGTATAGCCATACGTGGCGACCTGTCATACATGTATAACCACACGTAACGTGATGTCATACATGTATAACCATACGTAACTCACTGTCATACATATATAACCATAGGTAGCTCACTGTCATATATGTATAAACGTACGTAGCGCCCTGTCATACATGTATTACCATACGTAACGCCCTATCATACATGAATAACCATACGTAGCTCACTGTCATACATGTATAACCATACGTAACTCACTGTCATACATGTATAACCATACGTAACTCACTTTCATACATGTATAGCCATACGTAACGCCCTATCATACATGTATAACCATACGTAACTCACTGTCATACATGTATAACCATACGTAACTCACTGTCATACATGTATAACCATACGTAACGCCCTATCATACATGTATAACAATACGTAACTCACTGTCATACATGTATAAACATACGTACCTCACTGTCATACATGTATAACCATACGTAACGCCCTATCATACATGTATAACCATACGTAACTCACTGTCATACATGTATAACCATACGTAACGCCCTATCATACATGTATAACCATACGTAGCTCACTGTCATACATGTATAACCATAGGTAGCGCCCTATCATACATGTATAGCCATACGTAACGCCCTATAATACATGTATATCCATACGTAACGCCCTATCATACATGAATAACCGTACATAGCTCACTGTCATACATGTATAACCATAGGTAACGCCCTATCATACATGTATAGCCATACGTAACGCCCTATAATACATGTATATCCATACGTAGCTCACTGTTATACATGAATAACCATACGTGGCGCCCTGTCATACATGTATAACCACACGTCACTCACTGTCATACATGTATATCCATACGTATCGCCCTGTCATACATATATAACCATACGTAACGTGCTGTCATACATGTATAACCATACGTAACGTTCTGTCATAAATGTATAGCCATACGTAGCTCACTGTCATACATGTATAGCCATACGTAACGCACTGTCATACATGTATAACCATACGTAACGTTCTGTCATACATGTATAACCATGCGTTGCGCCCTGTCATACATGTATAGCCATACGTAACTCACTGTCATACATGTATAACCATTCGTAACGCCCAGTCATACATGTATGTCCATACGTAGCTCACTGTCATACATGTATAACCATACGTAGCGCCCTGTCATACATGTATAGCCATACGTAACTCACTGTCATACATGTATAACGATACGTAACGCCCTGTCATACATGTATAACCATACGTAACGCACTGTCATACATGTATAGCCATACGTAACACACTGTCATACATGTATAACCATACGTAACGTTCTGTCATACATGTATATCAATACGTATCGCCCTGTCATACATGTATAACCATACGTAACGCACTGTCATACATGTATAGCCATACGTAACGCCCTGTCATTCATGTATAACCATACGTAACGCACTGTCATACATGCAAAACCATACGTAACGCACTGTTATACATGTATAACCATACGTAGCTCACTGTCATACATGTATAACCATACGTAACGTTCTGTCATACATGTATAGCCATACGTAACGCACTGTCATACATGTATAACCATACGTAGCGCCCTGTCATACATGTGTAACCACACGTCACTCACTGTCATACATGTATAGCCATACGTAGCGCCCTGTCATACATGTATATCCATACGTAACGTTCTGTCATACATGTATAACCATATGTAGCTCACTGTCATACATGTATAGCCATACGTAACGCACTGTCATACATGTATAACCATACGTAACGCCCTGTCATACATGTATAGCCATACGTAGCGCACTGTCATACATGTATAGCCATACGTAGCGCCCTGTCATTCATGTATAACCATACGTAACGCACTGTCATACATGTATAGCCATACGTAACGCCCTGTCATTCATGTATAACCATACGTAGCGCACTGTCATACATGTATAGCCATACGTAGCGCCCTGTCATTCATGTATAACCATACGTAACGCACTGTCATACATGTATAGCCATACGTAACGCCCTGTCATTCATGTATAACCATACGTAACGCACTGTCATACATGCAAAACCATACGTAGCGCACTGTCATACAGGTATAACCATACGTAGCGTGCTGTTATACATGTATAACCATACGTAGCTCACTGTCATACATGTATAACCATAGGTAACGTGCTGTCATACATGTATAGCCATACGAAACGCACTGTCATACATGTATAACCATACGTAGCGCACTGTCATACATGCATAACCATACGAAACGCACTGTCATACATGTATAACCATACGTAGCGCACTGTCATACATGCATAACCATACGTAACGTGCTGTCATACATGTATAGCCATACGTAACGTGCTGTCATACATGTATTGCCATACGTAACGCCTGCGTACTTAGATAGTATTCCATAGTATTCCTATGAAAGTTTTACTGGTCACTGTTTACATGTTTCCTTATGCATCTTATCTGAATAACTGGACTCAGTTAACACAAATGTCTCGTATAAAGTAAAAGCCTAGTACAGTAGTACAGATCCGGTGTGGGATCTTGTATTAGGTCCGTTGTTGTTTCTACTCTTTATAAATGACCTGCCATTATAAACACAAATCTATGTGGCATATATCTTTGCAGATGTTACTAGTTACTAGTCGATCAATAGATACTATAGTGACTTCTCTTGCTAATGGTCTTCAACATGTTGATATTTGGTGTGATTTGAATCGCATTACAATCAATGCAACAAAAACTAAAGTCATGTATATAAGTCTAGTGATATCTACGCCGATGCTCGTAATATTGATTTTAAAAATGACATAATATCATGACTCTGAAGATAGACTTATTGGGATAACAATAGTATTGGAGCTCTCAACTTGATAATGTTATCATGAAATGTAATTCCTTGTTATATTTATTGCCTCGTACCAAACAACTCCTTTCTATATATATGCGCAAGTTGTTTTTTAATTCCTACATTTTACCCCATCTAGACTACTGTTGTGTCGGTTAGGGGAACTGTAATGCATATTTAGAAGATAAAATTGTTAGATTCCAAAAACGAACTGCAATAGACAAAGATATTTACACTCCTTCTTCCGAACTTTTCTCAACTCTCAATTCCCTGAAATGGTTAGCTTTCAAAAAGCAGTCTTAATGTTTAAAACACGCAATGGCCTAGCACCTGTCTATCAACACTAGTCATTCATATTTACTTCTGATGTTCGAACTCAAATCTTACGACCATCTGCCAATCTCCAACTTTACCCTCCCTGAACGTTTTTAGAAAATCGTTCTTGTATTCAGAGTCACACTTGTGGAATTCCCTCCCTTCTCACATCAAAACAGCACATTCTGTTCCACACTTCAACGTTTTATATATCAGGTGGTGCAAAGAACATACCAATAACCTACTAATCTGATCATATACAATTATACATGAATATAAGTATTAGTTCTTGCAGCTTATATCTTATTTCCTATGAAAGTTTTACTGGTTACTGTTTACATGTTTCATTATGCTATTTCATGTTTTAATTTGTTGAGGGCCTCATGGTAGATTGACTTAATTGTTCAAATGAGTTTTTTCGTTGCCCATATGAGCGACGCCTCCTGAAGAGATTAGTCATTTTAGATTTTTGGAGGATAGTGAAATGATACAGAAAGAGACGAATTCCAGAATATCCTCTGGTTCTTTTACATGCACGGCGTAAAGCACCGACACGAGAACTCGGTTTAAAGTCTCACCTGAAAGACTGTTAATTTTATTATGGTCAGATGGGGGATTGAACCTGTGACCCCTGGATTCCCAGTTCATCGTGATAAATGTTGTCTCTGGTGCAGGCCGTCGTCTCTGGTGTGGGCCGTTGTCTCTTGTGCGGTCTTGTTGCTAAAACTTGTGACCCAAACCATTTGTATTTGTATTCTATATATTGATCATTGTGTGTAAGACATAATTATATGCTATTGATTTGAAACATAAATTCACAATATACCTGAATTCCATTTGCATCTATACTAAAGGCCCATTTATTCAGCTTGTAGTATAAAGTTTAACTTTATCTGTTATACTTAAATTGTATCAAGTTGATAATATGTTATTGCTTTATATACCATACGTAACGTGCTGTACGGAACATACGTAACGTGCTGTACGGAACATACGTAACATGCTGTACGGACCATACGTAACGTGCTGTACGGAACATACGTAAGGATATGTGTCTGTGCAGCACGGAATATTCTAATCCATATATACATGTAGAGGATATGTGCCCGTGCAGCATGGAACATTATTATCCATATATACATGTAGAGGATATATGCCCGTGTAGCACGGAACATTCTAATCCATATATACATGTAGAGGATATGTGACAGTGCAGCACGTAACATTCGTATCTGTATATACATGTAGAGGATATGTGCCACTGCAGCACGGAATATTCGTATCTGTATATACATGTAGAGGATATGTGTCCGTGCAGCACGGACTATTCTAATCCATATATACATGTAGAGGATATGTGTCCGTGCAGCACGGAATATTCTAATCCATATATATATGTAGGGGATATATGCCCGTGCAGCACGGAATATTCTAATCCATATATACATGTAGAGTATATATGCCCGTGGAACATTCTAATCCATATATACATGTAGAGGATATATGTCCGTGCAGCACGGAACATTCTAATCTATATATACATGTAGAGAATATGTGCCCGTGCAGCACGGAATATTCGTATCTGTATATACATGTAGAGGATATGTGTCCGTGCAGCACGGAATATTCTAATCAATATATACATGTAGAGGATATGTGCCCGTGCAGCACGGAACATCCATATACACATGTAGAGGATATATGCCCGTGCAGCACGGAATATTCTAATCCATATATACATGTAGAGGATATATGCCCGTGCAGCACGGAACATCCATATACACATGTAGAGGATATATGTCCGTGCAGCACGGAATATTCTAATCCATATATACATGTAGAGGATATATGCCCGTGCAGCACGGAACATCCATATACACATGTAGAGGATATATGTCCGTGCAGCACGGAATATTCTAATCCATATATACATGTAGAGGATATATGCCCGTGCAGCACGGAACATCCATATACACATGTAGAGGATATATGCCCGTGCAGCACGGAATATTCTAATCCATATATACATGTAGAGGATATGTGCCCGTGCAGCACGGACTATTCTAATCCATATATACATGTAGAGGATATGCTTCCGTGCAGCACGGAACATTCGTGTATGTATATACATGTAGAGGATATGTGTCCGTTCAGCACGGAATATTCTACTCCATATATACATGTAGAGGATATGTGTCCGTGCAGCACGGAGCATTCTAATCCATATATACATGTAGAGGATATATGTCCGTGCAGAACGGAACATTCTATTCCATATATACATGTAGAGGATATGTGCCCGTGCAGCACGGAAAATTCGTATCTGTATATACATGTAGAGGATATGTGTCCGTGCAGCACGGAATATTCTAATCCATATATACATGTAGAGGATATGTGCCCGTGCAGCACGGACTATTCTAATCCATATATACATGTAGAGGATATGCGTCCGTGCAGCACGGAACATTCGTGTATGTATATACATGTAGAGGATATGTGCCCGTGCAGCACGGAACATTCGTGTATGTATATACATGTAGAGGATATGTGCCCGTGCAGTGCGGAACCTTATAATCCATATATACATGAAGAGGATATGTGCCAATGCAGCACGGAACATTCGTATATGTATATACATGTAGAAGATATTTGTGCGTGCAGCACGGAACATTCGTATATGTATATACATGTAGAGGATATTTGTGTGTGCAGCACGGAACATTCGTATATGTATATACATTTAGAGGATATGTGCCCGTGCAGTACGGAACATTCGTATATGTATATACATGTAGAGGATATTTGTGCGTGCAGCACGGAACATTCGTATATGTATATACATGTAGAGGATATTTGTGCGTGCGGCACGGAACATTCGAATATGTATATACATGTAGAGGATATTTGAGTGTGCAGCACGGAACATTCGTATATGTATATACATGTAGAGGATATGTGTGCGTGCAGCACGGAACATTCGAATATGTATATACATGTAAAGGATATTTGTGCGAGCAGCACGGAACATTTGTATATGTATATACATGTAGAGGATATTTGTGCGTGCAGCACGTAACATTCGTATATGTATATACATGTAGAGGATATTTGTGCGTGCAGCACGGAACATTCGAATATGTATATCAATGTAGAGGATATGTGTGCGTGCAGCACGGAACATTAGTATATGTATATACATGTAGAGGATAGTTGTGCATGCAGCAAGGAACATTCGAATATGTATATACATTTAGAGGATATGTGCTAATGCAGCACGGAATATTCGTATATGTTTATACATGTAGAGGATATGTGCCAATGCAGTACGGAACATTCGTATATGTATATACATGTTGACGATATTTGCCAATGCAGCACGGAACATTCGTATATGTATAAACATGTAGAGGATATTTCTGCGTGCAGCACGGAACATTCCTATATGTATATACATTTAGAGGATAAGTGCCAATGCAGCACGGAACATTCCTATATGTATATACATTTAGAGGATAAGTGCCAATGCAGCACGGAACATTCGTATATGTATATACATGTAGAGGATATGTGCCAATGCAGCACGGAACATTTGTATATGTATATACATGTATAGGATGTTTGCCAATGCAGCACGGAACATTCGTATATGTATATACATGTAGAGGATATTTGTACGGGCAGCACGGAACATTCGAATATGTATATACATGTAGAGGATATGTGCCAATGCAGCACGGAACATTCGTATATGTATATACATTTAGAGGATATGTGCCAATGCAACACGGAACATTCGTATATGTATATACATGTAGAGGATATTTGTGCGTGCAGCACGGAACATTCGTATATGTATATACTTGTAGAGGATATGTGCCAATGCAGCACGGAACATTCGTATATGTATATACATTTAGAGGATGTGTGCCAATGCAGCATGGAACATTCGTATATGTATATACATGTAGAGGATATTTGTGCGTGCAGCACGGAACATTCGTATATGTATATACTTGTGGAGGATATGTGCCCACACAACACAAATATACATTAGAGGTTGCATGCAGCACGGAACATTCGATATGTATATACATGTAGAGGATATTCGTGCAGCACGGAACATTCGATATGTATATATGTAGAGGATATGTGCCAATGCAGCACGGAACATTCGTATATGTATATACATGTAGAGGATATTTGTGCGTGCAGCACGGAACATTCGTATGTGTATATACATTTAGAGGATATGTGCCAATGCAGCACGGAACATTCGTATATGTATATACATGTAGAGGATATTTGTGCGTGCAGCACGGAACATTCGTATATGTATATACATGTAGAGGATATTTGTGCGTGCAGCACGGAACATTCATATTATATACATGTAGAGGATATTGTGCGTGCAGCACGGAACATTCGTATATGTATATACATGTAGAGGATATTTGTGCGTGCAGCACGGAACATTAGAATATGTATATACATGTAGAGGATATTTGTGCGTGCAGCACGGAACATTCGTATATGTATATACATGTAGAGGATATTGTGCGTGCAGCACGGAACATTCGTATATGTATATACATGTAGAGGATATTTGTGCGTGCAGCACGTAACATTCGTATATGTATATACATGTAGAGGATATTTGTGCGTGCAGCACGGAACATTCGTATATGTATATACATGTAGAGGATATTTGTGCGTGCAGCACGGAACATTCGTATATGTATATACATGTAGAGGATATGTGCCGTGCAGCACGGAACATTCGTATATGTATATACATGTAGAGGATATGTGCCCGTGCAGCACGGAACATTATAATACGTATATACATGTAGAGGATATGTGTCCGTGCAGCACGGAACATTAGAATATGCATATACATGTAAAGGATATGTGTCCGTGCAGCACGGAACATTCGAATATGTATATACATGTAAAGGATATTTGCCCGTGCAGCACGGAACATTCGAATCTGCATACACATGTAGAGGATATGTGCCCGTGCAGCACGGAACATTCGATATATATATATACATTTAGAGGATATTTGCCAATGCAGCACGGAACATTCGTATATGTATATACATGTAGAGGATATGTGCCAATGCAGTACGGAACATTCGTATATGTATATACATGTTGACGATATTTGCCAATGCAGCACGGACCATTCGTATATGTATATACATGTAGAGGATATTTGTGCGTGCAGCACGGAACATTCCTATATGTATATACATTTAGAGGATAAGTGCCATGCAGCACGGAACATTCGTATATGTATATACATGTAGAGGATATGTGCGTGCAGCACGGAACATTCGTATATGTATATACATGTAGAGGATATGTGCATGCAGCACGGAACATTCGTATATGTATATACATGTATAGGATGTTTGCCAATGCAGCACGGAACATTCGTATATGTATATACATGTAGAGGATATGTGCCAATGCAGCACGGAACATTCGTATATGTATATACATGTAGAGGATATGTGCCAATGCAGAACGGAACATTCGTATATGTATATACATGTAGAGGATATTTGTGCGTGCAGCACGGAACATTCGTATATGTATATACTTGTAGAGGATATGTGCCAATGCAGCACGGAACATTCGTATATGTATATACATGTAGAGGATATTTGTGCGTGCAGCACGGAACATTCGTATGTGTATATACATTTAGAGGATATGTGCCAATGCAGCACGGAACATTCGTATATGTATATACATGTAAAGGATATTTGTGCGTGCAGCACGGAACATTCGTATATGTATATACATGTAGAGGATATTTGTGCGTGCAGCACGTAACATTCGAATATGTATATACATGTGGAGGATATGTGCCAATGCAGCACGGAACATTCGAATATGTTTATACATGTAGAGGATATGTGCCAATGCAGCACGGAACATTCATATATGTATATACTTGTAGAGGATATGTGCCAATGCAGCACGGAACATTCGTATACGTATATATATGTAGAGGATATTTGTGCGTGCAGCACGGAACATACGTATGTGTATATACATTTAGAGGATATGTGCCAATGCAGCACGGAACATTCGTATATGTATATACATGTAGAGGATATTTGTGCGTGCAGCACGGAACATTCGTATATATATATACATGTTGAGGATATTTGTGCGTGCAGCACGGAACATTCGTATATGTATATACATTTAGAGGATATGTGCCCGTGCAGTACGGAACGTTCGTATATGTATATACATGTAGAGGATATTTATGCGTGCAGCACGGAACATTCGAATATGTATATATGTAGAGGATATTGGTGCGTGCAGCATGGAACATTCGTATATGTATATACATGTAGAGGAAATTTGTGCGTGCAGCACGGAACATTCGAATATGTATATACATGTAGAGGATATTTGTGCGTGCAGCACGGAACATTCGAATATGTATATACATGTAGAGGATATTTGTCAATGCAGCACGGAACATTCGTATATGTATATACATTTAGAGGATATGTGCCAATGCAGCACGGAACATTCGTATATGTATATACATGTAGAGGATATTTGTCAATGCAGCACGGAACATTCGTATATGTATATACATGTATAGGATGTTTGCCAATGCAGCACGGAACATTCGTATATGTATATACATTTAAATGATATGTGCCAATGCAGCACGGAACATTCGTATATGTATATACATGTAGAGGATATTTGTCAATGCAGCACGGAACATTCGTATATGTATATACATTTAGAGGATATGTGCCAATGTAGCACGGAACATTCGTATATGTATATACATGTAGAGGATATGTGCCAATGCAGCACGGAACATTCGTATATGTATATACATGTAGATGATGTTTGCCAATGCAGCACGGAACATTCGTATATGTATATAAATGTAGAGGATATGTGCCAATGCAGTACGGAACATTCATATATGTATATACATGTAGAGGATATGTGCCAATGCAGCACGGAACATTCGTATATGTATATACATGTAGAGGATATTTGTACGTACAGCACGGAACATTCGAATATGTATATACATGTAGAGGATATGTGCCAATGCAGCACGGAACATTCGTATATGTATATACATTTAGAGGATATGTGCCAATGCTGCACGGAACATTCGTATATGTATATACATTTAGAGGATATGTGCCAATGCAGCACGGAACATTCGTATATGTATATACATGTAGAGGATATTTGTGCCTGCAGCACGGAACATTCGTATATGTATATACTTGTAGAGGATATGTGCCAATGCAGCACGGAACATTCGTATATGTATATACATGTAGAGCATATTTGTGCGTGCAGCACGGAACATTCGTATATGTATATACATTTAGAGGATATGTGCCCGTGCAGTACGGAACATTCGTATATGTATATACATGTAGAGGATATTTGTGCGTGCAGCACGGAACATTCGAATATGTATATACATGTAGAGGATATTTATGCGTGCAGCACGGAACATTCGTATATGTATATACATGTAGAGGATATGTGTGCGTGCAGCACGGAACATTCGAATATGTATATACATGTAGAGGATATTTGTGCGTGCAGCACGTAACATTCGTATATGTATATACATGTAGAGGATATTTGTGCGTGCAGCACGGAACATTCGTATATGTATATACATGTAGAGGATATTTGTGCGTGCAGCACGGAACATTCGTATATGTATATACTTGTGGAGGATATGTGCCAATGCAGTACGGAACATTCATATATGTATATACATGTAGAGGATATTTGTGCGTGCAGCACGGAACATTCGAATATGTATATACATGTAGAGGATATTTGTGCGTGCAGCACGGAACATTCGAATATGTATATACATGTAGAGGATATTTGTGCGTGCAGCACGGAACATTCGTATATGTATATACATGTAGAGGATATGTGTGCGTGCAGCACGGAACATTCGAATATGTATATACATGTAGAGGATATTTGTGCGTGCAGCACGGAACATTTGTATATGTATATACATGTAGAGGATATTTGTGTGTGCAAGCACGTAACATTCGTATATGTATATACATGTAGAGGATATTTGTGCGTGCAGCACGGAACATTCGTATATGTATATACATGTAGAGGATATTTGTGCGTGCAGCACGGAACATTCGTATATGTATATACATGTAGAGGATATTGTGCGTGCAGCACGTAACATTCGTATATGTATATACATGTAGAGGATATTTGTGCGTGCAGCACGGAACATTCGTATATGTATATACATGTAAAGGATATTTGTGCGTGCAGCACGGAACATTCGTATATGTATATACTTGTTGAGGATATGTGCCAATGCAGCACGGAACATTCGAATATGTATATACATGTAGAGGATATGTGCCAATGCAGCACGGAACATTCGTATATGTATATACATTTAGAGGATATGTGCCAATGCAGCATGGAACATTCGTATATGTATACACATGTAAAGGATATGTGTGCGTGCAGCACGGAACATTCGTATATGTATATACTTGTAGAGGATATGTGCCAATGCAGCACGGAACATTCGTATATGTATATACATGTAGAGGATATTTGTGCGTGCAGCACGGAACATTCGTATGTGTATATACATTTAGAGGATATGTGCCAATGCAGCACGGAACATTCGTATATGTATATACATGTAAAGGATATTTGTGCGTGCAGCACGGAACATTCGTATATGTATATACATGTAGAGGATATTTATGCGTGCAGCACGGAACATTCGTATATGTATATACATTTAGAGGATATGTGCCAATGCAGCACGGAACATTCGTATATGTATATACATGTAGAGGATATTTGTGCGTGCAGCACGGAACATTCGTATATGTATATACATGTTGAGGATATTTGTGCGTGCAGCACGGAACATTCGTATATGTATATACATTTAGAGGATATGTGCCCGTGCAGTACGGAACGTTCGTATATGTATATACATGTAGAGGATATTTATGCGTGCAGCACGGAACATTCGAATATGTATATATATGTAGAGGATATTGGTGCGTGCAGCATGGAACATTCGTATATGTATATACATGTAGAGGAAATTTGTGCGTGCAGCACGGAACATTCGAATATGTATATACATGTAGAGGATATTTGTGCGTGCAGCACGGAACATTCGAATATGTATATACATGTAGAGGATATTTGTCAATGCAGCACGGAACATTCGTATATGTATATACATTTAGAGGATATGTGCCAATGCAGCACGGAACATTCGTATATGTATATACATGTAGAGGATATTTGTACGTCAGCACGGAACATTCGAATATGTATATACATGTAGAGGATATGTGCCAATGCAGCACGGAACATTCGTATATGTATATACATTTAGAGGATATGTGCCAATGCAGCACGGAACATTCGTATATGTATATACATTTAGATGATATGTGCCAATGCAGCACGGAACATTCGTATATGTATATACATGTAGAGGATATTTGTGCCTGCAGCACGGAACATTCGTATATGTATATACTTGTAGAGGATATGTGCCAATGCAGCACGGAACATTCGTATATGTATATACATGTAGAGCATATTTGTGCGTGCAGCACGGAACATTCGTATATGTATATACATTTAGAGGATATGTGCCCGTGCAGTACGGAACATTCGTATATGTATATACATGTAGAGGATATTTGTGCGTGCAGCACGGAACATTCGAATATGTATATACATGTAGAGGATATTTGTGCGTGCAGCACGGAACATTCGTATATGTATATACATGTAGAGGATATGTGTGCGTGCAGCACGGAACATTCGAATATGTATATACATGTAGAGGATATTTGTTCGTGCAGCACGGAACATTAGTATATGTATATACATGTAGAGGATATTTGTGCATGCAGCACGTAACATTCGTATATGTATATACATGTAGAGGATATTTGTGCGTGCAGCACGGAACATTCGAATATGTATATACATGTAGAGGATATTTGTGCGTGCAGCACGGAACATTCGTATATGTATATACATATATAGGATGTTTGCCAATGCAGCACGGAACATTCGTATATGTATATACATGTAGAGGATATGTGTGCGTGCAGCACGGAACATTCCTATATGTATATACATTTAGAGGATATGTGCCAATGCAGCACGGAACATTCGTATATGTATATACATTTAGTGGATATGTGCCAATGTAGCACGGAACTTTCGTATATGTATATACATGTAGAGGATATTTATGCGTGCAGCACGGAACATTCGTATATGTATATACATGTAGAGGACATGTGCCAATGCAGCACGGAACATTCGTATATGTATATACATGTAGAGGATATGTGCCAATGCAGCACGGAACATTCCTGTATGTATAAACATGTAGAGGATATGTGTGCGTGCAGCACGGAACATTCCTATATGTATATACATTTAGAGGATATGTGCCAATGCAGCACGGAACATTCGTATATTTATATACATGTAGGGGATATGTGCCAATGCAGCACGGAACATTCGTATATGTATTTATATGTAGAGGATGTTTGCCAATGCAGCACGGAACATTCATATATGTATATACATTTAGAGGATATGTACCAATGCAGCACGGACCATTCGTATATGTATATACATGTAGAGGATATTTGCCAATGCAGCACGGAACATTCGTATATGTATATACATGTAGAGGATATTTGTGCGTGCAGCACGGAACATTCGTATATGTATATACATGTAGAGGATATGTGTGCGTGCAGCACGGAACATTCGAATATGTATATACATGTAGAGGATATTTGTGCGTGCAGCACGGAACATTCGTGTATGTATATACATGTAGAGGATATTTGTGCGTGCAGCACGGAACATTCGTATATGTATATACATGTAGAGGATATTGTGCGTGCAGCACGTAACATTCGTATATGTATATACATGTAGAGGATATTTGTGCGTGCAGCACGGAACATTCGTATATGTATATACATGTAAAGGATATTTGTGCGTGCAGCACGGAACATTCGTATATGTATATACTTGTTGAGGATATGTGCCAATGCAGCACGGAACATTCGTATATGTATATACATTTAGAGGATATGTGCCAATGCAGCATGGAACATTCGTATATGTATACACATGTAAAGGATATGTGTGCGTGCAGCACGGAACATTCGTATATGTATATACTTGTAGAGGATATGTGCCAATGCAGCACGGAACATTCGTATATGTATATACATGTAGAGGATATTTGTGCGTGCAGCACGGAACATTCGTATGTGTATATACATTTAGAGGATATGTGCCAATGCAGCACGGAACATTCGTATATGTATATACATGTAGAGGATATTTGTGCGTGCAGCACGTAACATTCGAATATGTATATACATGTGGAGGATATGTGCCAATGCAGCACGGAACATTCGAATATGTTTATACATGTAGAGGATATGTGCCAATGCAGCACGGAACATTCATATATGTATATACTTGTAGAGGATATGTGCCAATGCAGCACGGAACATTCGTATATGTATATATATGTAGAGGATATTTGTGCGTGCAGCACGGAACATACGTATGTGTATATACATTTAGAGGATATGTGCCAATGCAGCACGGAACATTCGTATATGTATATACATGTAGAGGATATTTGTGCGTGCAGCACGGAACATTCGTATATGTATATACATGTTGAGGATATTTGTGCGTGCAGCACGGAACATTCGTATATGTATATACATTTAGAGGATATGTGCCCGTGCAGTACGGAACGTTCGTATATGTATATACATGTAGAGGATATTTATGCGTGCAGCACGGAACATTCGTATATGTATATACATGTAGAGGATATGTGTGCGTGCAGCACGGAACATTCGAATATGTATATACATGTAGAGGATATTTGTTCGTGCAGCACGGAACATTAGTATATGTATATACATGTAGAGGATATTTGTGCATGCAGCACGTAACATTCGTATATGTATATACATGTAGAGGATATTTGTGCGTGCAGCACGGAACATTCGAATATGTATATACATGTAGAGGATATTTGTGCGTACAGCACGGAACATTCGAATATGTATATACATGTAGAGGATATTTGTGCGTGCAGCACGGAACATTCGTATATGTATATACATGTAGAGGATATGTGTGCGTGCAGCACGGAACATTCGAATATGTATATACATGTAGAGGATATTTGTTCGTGCAGCACGGAACATTAGTATATGTATATACATGTAGAGGATATTTGTGCATGCAGCACGTAACATTCGTATATGTATATACATGTAGAGGATATTTGTGCGTGCAGCACGGA
Source organism: Archivesica marissinica (assembly GCA_014843695.1). Lineage (NCBI taxonomy): Eukaryota > Metazoa > Mollusca > Bivalvia > Venerida > Vesicomyidae > Archivesica > Archivesica marissinica. Next base: position 104,763 of record JABXNX010000044.1, on the reverse strand, counting down.
ACATTCGAATATGTATATACATGTAGAGGATATTTGTGCGTGCAGCACGGAACATTCGTATATGTATATACATATATAGGATGTTTGCCAATGCAGGACGGAACATTCGTATATGTATATACATGTAGAGGATATGTGTGCGTGCAGCACGGAACATTCCTATATGTATATACATTTAGAGGATATGTGCCAATGCAGCACGGAACATTCGTATATGTATATACATTTAGTGGATATGTGCCAATGTAGCACGGAACTTTCGTATATGTATATACATGTAGAGGATATTTATGCGTGCAGCACGGAACATTCGTATATGTATATACATGTAGAGGACATGTGCCAATGCAGCACGGAACATTCGTATATGTATATACATGTAGAGGATATGTGCCAATGCAGCACGGAACATTCCTGTATGTATAAACATGTAGAGGATATGTGTGCGTGCAGCACGGAACATTCCTATATGTATATACATTTAGAGGATATGTGCCAATGCAGCACGGAACATTCGTATATTTATATACATGTAGGGGATATGTGCCAATGCAGCACGGAACATTCGTATATGTATTTATATGTAGAGGATGTTTGCCAATGCAGCACGGAACATTCATATATGTATATACATTTAGAGGATATGTACCAATGCAGCACGGACCATTCGTATATGTATATACATGTAGAGGATATTTTCCAATGCAGCACGGAACATTCGTATATGTATATACATGTAGAGGATATTTGTGCGTGCAGCACGGAACATTCGTATATGTATATACATGTAGAGGATATGTGTGCGTGCAGCACGGAACATTCGAATATGTATATACATGTAGAGGATATTTGTGCGTGCAGCACGGAACATTTGTATATGTATATACATGTAGAGGATATTTGTGTGTGCAAGCACGTAACATTCGTATATGTATATACATGTAGAGGATATTTGTGCGTGCAGCACGGAACATTCGTATATGTATATACATGTAGAGGATATTTGTGCGTGCAGCACGGAACATTCGTATATGTATATACATGTAGAGGATATTGTGCGTGCAGCACGTAACATTCGTATATGTATATACATGTAGAGGATATTTGTGCGTGCAGCACGGAACATTCGTATATGTATATACATGTAAAGGATATTTGTGCGTGCAGCACGGAACATTCGTATATGTATATACTTGTTGAGGATATGTGCCAATGCAGCACGGAACATTCGAATATGTATATACATGTAGAGGATATGTGCCAATGCAGCACGGAACATTCGTATATGTATATACATTTAGAGGATATGTGCCAATGCAGCATGGAACATTCGTATATGTATACACATGTAAAGGATATGTGTGCGTGCAGCACGGAACATTCGTATATGTATATACTTGTAGAGGATATGTGCCAATGCAGCACGGAACATTCGTATATGTATATACATGTAGAGGATATTTGTGCGTGCAGCACGGAACATTCGTATGTGTATATACATTTAGAGGATATGTGCCAATGCAGCACGGAACATTCGTATATGTATATACATGTAAAGGATATTTGTGCGTGCAGCACGGAACATTCGTATATGTATATACATGTAGAGGATATTTGTGCGTGCAGCACGTAACATTCGAATATGTATATACTTGTAGAGGATATGTGCCAATGCAGCACGGAACATTCGTATATGTATATATATGTAGAGGATATTTGTGCGTGCAGCACGGAACATACGTATGTGTATATACATTTAGAGGATATGTGCCAATGCAGCACGGAACATTCGTATATGTATATACATGTAGAGGATATTTGTGCGTGCAGCACGGAACATTCGTATATGTATATACATGTTGAGGATATTTGTGCGTGCAGCACGGAACATTCGTATATGTATATACATTTAGAGGATATGTGCCCGTGCAGTACGGAACGTTCGTATATGTATATACATGTAGAGGATATTTATGCGTGCAGCACGGAACATTCGAATATGTATATATATGTAGAGGATATTGGTGCGTGCAGCATGGAACATTCGTATATGTATATACATGTAGAGGAAATTTGTGCGTGCAGCACGGAACATTCGAATATGTATATACATGTAGAGGATATTTGTCAATGCAGCACGGAACATTCGTATATGTATATACATTTAGAGGATATGTGCCAATGCAGCACGGAACATTCGTATATTTATATACATGTAGAGGATATTTGTCAATGCAGCACGGAACATTCGTATATGTATATAAATGTAGAGGATATGTGCCAATGCAGTACGGAACATTCATATATGTATATACATGTAGAGGATATGTGCCAATGCAGCACGGAACATTCGTATATGTATATACATGTAGAGGATATTTGTACGTACAGCACGGAACATTCGAATATGTATATACATGTAGAGGATATGTGCCAATGCAGCACGGAACATTCGTATATGTATATACATTTAGAGGATATGTGCCAATGCTGCACGGAACATTCGTATATGTATATACATTTAGAGGATATGTGCCAATGCAGCACGGAACATTCGTATATGTATATACATGTAGAGGATATTTGTGCCTGCAGCACGGAACATTCGTATATGTATATACTTGTAGAGGATATGCGCCAATGCAGCACGGAACATTCGTATATGTATATACATGTAGAGCATATTTGTGCGTGCAGCACGGAACATTCGTATATGTATATACATGTAGAGGATATTTGTGCGTGCAGCACGGAACATTCGAATATGTATATACATGTAGAGGATATTTGTGCGTGCAGCACGGAACATTCGTATATGTATATACATGTAGAGGATATGTGTGCGTGCAGCACGGAACATTCGAATATGTATATACATGTAGAGGATATTTGTTCGTGCAGCACGGAACATTAGTATATGTATATACATGTAGAGGATATTTGTGCGTGCAGCACGTAACATTCGTATATGTATATACATGTAGAGGATATTTGTGCGTGCAGCACGGAACATTCGAATATGTATATACATGTAGAGGATATTTGTGCGTGCAGCACGGAACATTCGTATATGTATATACATATATAGGATGTTTGCCAATGCAGCACGGAACATTCGTATATGTATATACATTTAGAGGATATGTGCCCGTGCAGTACGGAACATTCGTATATGTATATACATGTAGAGGATATTTGTGCGTGCAGCACGGAACATTCGAATATGTATATACATGTAGAGGATATTTGTGCGTGCAGCACGGAACATTCGTATATGTATATACATGTAGAGGATATGTGTGCGTGCAGCACGGAACATTCGAATATGTATATACATGTAGAGGATATTTGTTCGTGCAGCACGGAACATTAGTATATGTATATACATGTAGAGGATATTTGTGCGTGCAGCACGTAACATTCGTATATGTATATACATGTAGAGGATATTTGTGCGTGCAGCACGGAACATTCGAATATGTATATACATGTAGAGGATATTTGTGCGTGCAGCACGGAACATTCGTATATGTATATACATATATAGGATGTTTGCCAATGCAGCACGGAACATTCGTATATGTATATACATGTAGAGGATATGTGTGCGTGCAGCACGGAACATTCGTATATGTATATACATGTAGAGGATATGTGCCAATGCAGCACGGAACATTGGTATATGTATATACATGTAGAAGATATGTGCCAATGCAGCACAGAACATTCGTATATGTATATACATTTAGAGGATATGTGCCAATGTAGAACGGAACATTCGTATATGTATATATATATATAGAGGATATTTGTACGTGCAGCACGGAACATTCGTATATGTACATACATGTAGACGATATATGCCAATGCTGCATGGAACATTCGTATATGTATATACATGTAGAGGATATGTGCCAATGCAGCACGGAACATTCGTATATGTATATACATGTAGAGGATATTTATGTGTGCAGCACGGAACATTCGTATATTTATATACATTTAGAGGATATGTGCCAATGCAGCACTGAACATTGGTATATGTATATACACGTAGAGGATATGTGCCAATGCTGCACGGAACATTCGTATATGTATATACATGTAGAGGATATTTGTACGTTCAGCATGGACACATTCGTATATGTATATACATGTTGAGGATATTTGTGCGTGCGTGCAGCATGGAACATTCCTATATGTATATACATTTAGAGGATAGGTGCCAATGCAGCACGGAACATTTGTATATGTATATACAACCTACTACGACTCTCCAGCTAGAATTTACTAGACAATGTAATTGTTGTTCTACAATCTATGTCGACTCTCCAGCTAGTATTTACAAGACACTGTAATTGTTGTTCTACAATCTATGACGACTCTCCAGCTAGTATTTATTAGACAATGTAATTGTTGTTCTACAACCTACGACGACTCTCCAGCTAGTATTTACTAGACAATTAAAGATGTTCTACAACCTACGACGACTCTCCAGTTAATATTTACTAGACAATGTGATTGTTGTTCTACAACCGACGACAAATCTCCATCTTGTATTTACTAGACAATGTAATTGTAGTTCTACAACCTACGACGACTCTCCAGTTAGTATTTACTAGACAATGTAATTGTTGTTCTACAACCTACGACGACTCACCAGCTAGTATTTACTAGACAATGTAATTGTTGTTCTACAACCTATGACGACTCTCCAGCTAGTATTTACTAGACAATGTAATTGTTGTTCTACAACCTACAACGACTCTCCAGCTAGTATTGACTAGACAATGTAATTGTTGTTCTACAACCTACGACGACTCTCCAGCTAGTATTTACTAGACAATGCAATTATTGTTCTACAACCTACGACGACTCTCCAGCTAGTATTTACTAGACAATGCTATGTCCACTATAACAACAACATGATCTGCTATTTCCACTATAACAACAATATCATGTGCATATCCACTATAACAACAATACCATCTGCTATGTCCACTAGAGCAACAATATCATCTGCTATGTCCACTAGAGCAACAATATCATCTGCTATTTCCACTATAGCAACAACATGATCTGCTATTTCCACTATAACAACAACATGATCTGCTATTTCCACTATAACAACAATATCATGTGCATATCCACTATAACAACAATACCATCTGCTATATCCACTATATCAACAATACCAACTGCTATATCCACTATGACAACACTATCATCTGCTATGTCCACTATAGCAACAATATCATGTGCTATATCCACTATAACAACAATACCATCTGCTATATCCACTATTACAACAATATCATGTGCTATTTCTACTATGACAACAACATGATCTGCTATTTCCACTATAGCAACAATGTCATGACCTATCTTCAATATAACAACAATATCATCTGCTATATCCACTATAGCAACAATACCATCTGCTATATCCACTATAGCAACAATACCATCTGCTATATCCACTATAGCAACAATACCATCTGCTATATCCACTATGACAACATAACAACAATAACATCTGCTATATCCACTATGACAACAATATCATGTGCTATATCCACTATAACAACAATATCATCTTCTATATCCACCATGACAACAGTATCATTTGCTATATCCACAATAACAACAGTAGCATCTGCTATATCCACTATAACAACAATATCATCTTCTATGTCCACTATAACAACAGTATAATCTGCTATGTCCACAATAACAACACTATCATCTGCTATATCCACTATAAGAACAATATCGTGTGCTATATCCACTATAGCAACAATACCATGCGCTATATCCACTAAAACAACAATACCATGCGCTATATCCACTATAACAACAATTCCATCTGCTATATCCACTATTACAACAATAGCATCTGCTATATCCACTATAACAACAATACCATGTGCTATATCCACAATGACAACAATACCATCTGCTATATCCACTATAAAACAATATCATCTGCTACTGCTATATCCACTATAACAACAATATCATCTGCTATATCCACTATAACAACAATATCATCTGCTATATCCACTATAACAACAATATCATCTGCTATATCCACTATAACAACAATATCATCTGCTATATCCACTATAACAACAATTCCATCTGCTATATCCACTATTACAACAATAGCATCTGCTATATCCACTATAACAACAATACCATGTGCTATATCCACAATGACAACAATACCATCTGCTATATCCACTATAGCAACAATGCCATCTGCTATATCCACTATAACAACAATATCATCGGCATATAGTAGAACTAATTTGACCATAATCAGGTACACATTTATGACCTTGTAATGTACAGGTTTTTCTAAGTCATTCATAAACATCGAAAAGTGAAATACAATTGCATTCATGAAACTCTAACTTAAAATGGCTTGTGTCTTTACTCTAGACTAAACATTCGCTTTGATGGACTCATTCATTCATAATATTACCTCTTACCCCATGTTTTATCAATTTTAACTAGAGGTTTTCACTTACTACATAATTAAATGCCTACGTATAATCTACATAACATACTAGGAGTGTTTTGTTTTCGTTTAGCATGTGGTTAATCATGTCATGTAATATAAAAATGTTGTCAATAGTTCCCATTTCAGTCTTAAATCCAGTCTGTGCCTCGACATATACTTGGTAATATTCCGCACATTGTGTGAGTCACTTGTTTAACCATTAAAATGCCGAATAAATTGGAAGGAAGGTGCTAACAACATTTATCTAGATCAGCCGCGGCCTAACGCCAGTCAGCAATGAGTTTAGCTTCACTATGCGAATAACAAACAGCATAGAGCCTGATCAGACTGCACGTTCTGTGTTTTGTTTTCTGATCTGGCTCTATGCTGTTTGCGAAAGCAACTTTGGTTGTGCTTAATGGTGAACAGTTTTGAAAATACAGTCAAACCAGTCTTAAACAGCAACAGGTGGCTGCTTAATAGAGGTCAAATATATAATAAAGTAGGATATTGTGAATCTGGAAACTGACTGCTTAATACATGTTGACTGCTTAATAGAGGTGATCACTAACACAGGTTTGACTGTACAACGTAATAGAGTTCCCCAATAAGTGACAGGTAAATATGGGTCCACTTTCTTATATAATATATCCTTCTGACCACCATTAGGATGGAAAGTGGATTTTATGTAGAGGTTAATTAAACAGTTAATGTAAATATGGTGTACGATACTACAGTTTATGTAAATAGGGTGTACGATACTACAGTTTATGTAAATAGGGTGTACGATATTACAGTTTATGTAAATACGGTGTACGATACTACAGCTTAGTAAATACGGTGTATGATACTACAGCTCAGTAAATACGGTATACGATACCACATAGTATGTAAATACGGTGTACGATACTACAGCTTAGTAAATAAGGTGTACGATACTACAACTTATGTAAATACGGTGTACGATACTACAGCTTAGTAATTACGGTGTACGATACTACAGCTTAGTAAATACGGTGTACGATACTACATCTTAGTAAATAAGGTATACGATACTACAGCTTAGTAAATACGGTGTACGATACTACATCTTAGTAAATACGGTGTACGATACTACAGCTCCGTAAATACGGTGTACGATACTACAGTTTATGTAAAAACGGTGTACGATACTACAGCTTAGTAAATACGGTGTACGATACTATAGCTTAGTAAATACGGTGAACGATACAACCGCTTAGTAAATACTGTGTAAGATACTACAGCTTAGTAAATACGGTGTAAGATACTACATATTAGTAAATACGGTCTACGATACTACATATTAGTAAATACGGTGTACGATACTACAGCTTAGTAAATACGGTGTACGATACTACAACTCAGTAAATACGGTGTACGATACTACAACTCAGTAAATACGGTGTACGATACTACAGCTTAGTAAATACAGTGTACGACACTACAGCTTAGTAAATACCGTGTACGATACTACAACTTAGTAAATACGGCGTACGATTCAACAACTTGTGTAAATACGGTGTACGTTACTACAGCTTAGAAAATATGATGTACGATACTACAGTTTATGTAAATACGGTGTACGATACTACAGCGTAGTAAATACGGTGTACGATACTACAACTTAGTAAATACGGTGTACGATACTACAGCTCAGTAAATACGGTATACGATACTACAGCTCAGTAAATACTGTGTACGATACTACAGCTCCGTAAATACGGTGTACGGTACTACAACTTATGTAAATACGATGTACGATACTACAGCTCAGTAAATACGATGTACGATCCTACAGCTCAGTACATACGGTGTACGATACTACAGGTCAGTAAATACGGTGTACGATACTACAGCTCAGTAAATACGGTATACGATACTACAACTCAGTAAATAGTGTGTATGCTACTACAGCTTAGAACATACGGTATACGATACTATAACTTATATAAATACGGTGTACGATACTACAACTTATGTAAATACGGTGTACGATAAAACAGCTCCGTAAATACGGTGTACGATACTACAATTTATGTAAATACGGTGTACGATACTACAGTTTATGTAAAAACGGTGTACGATACTACAACTTATGTAAATACGGTGTACGATAAAACAGCTCCGTAAATACGGTGTACGATACTACAGTTTATGTAAAAACGGTGTACGATACTACAGTTTATATAAATGTCGTGTACGACACTACAGCTTAGTAAATACGGTGTATGACACTACAGCTTAGTAAATACGGTGTACGATACTACAGCTCAGTAAATACGGTGTACGATACTACAGCTCAGTAAATACGGTGTACGATACTATAGCTCAGTAAATACTGTGTACAATACTACAGCTCAGTAAATACGGTGTACGATACTATAGCTCAGTAAATACTGTATACGATAATACAGCTTAGTAAATACGGTGTATGCTACTACAGCTTAGTAAATATGGTGTACGGTACTACAGCTCAGTAAATACGGTATACGATAGCACAGCTTAGTAAATACGGTGTACAATACTACAGCTCAGTAAATACGATGTACGATACTACAGCTCAGTAAATACAGTATACGATACCATAGCTCCGTTAAGACGGTGTACGATACTACAGCTTAGTAAATACGGTGAACGATACTACAGCTCATTAAATACGACGTACAATACTACAGCTCAGTAAAAAAGGTGTACAATACTACAGCTCAGTAAATACGGTGTACGATACTACAGCTCCGTTAAGACGGTGTACGATACTACAGCTCAGTAAATACGGTGTACGATGATACAGCTCAATAAATACGGTGTACGATACTACAGCTTAGTAAACACGGTGTGCGATACTACAACTTATGTAAATACGGTGTACGATACTACAGCTTAGTAAATACGGTGTATGATACTACAGCTTAGTAAATACGTTGTATGATACTACATCCTATGTAAATATGGTGTACGATACTACATCTTATTTAAATATGGTGTACGATACTACAGCTTAGTAAATAAGGTGTACGATACTACATCTTATGTAAATATGGTATACGATATTACAGCTTAGTAAATAAGGTGTACGATACTACAACTTATGTAAATACGGTGTACGATACTACCGCTCAGTAAATACGGTGTATGATACTACAGTTTATGTAAATACCGTGTGCGATACTACAGCTTAGTATATACCGTGTACAATACATCAGTTTGTGTAAATACGGTGTACGATACTACAGCTTAGTAAGTACGGTGTACGATACTACAGCTTAGTAAATACTGTGCATTAAACCACAGCTCAGTAAATACTGTGTACGATACTACTGCTTAGTAAATACGGTGTAGGATACAACAGCTCAGTAAATACGGTGTACGATATTACAGTATATGTAAATACGGTGTACGATACTACAGCATAGTAAATACAGTGTATGATACTACAGCTTAGTAAATACGTTGTACGATACTACAGCTCAGTAAATACGGTGTACGATACTACAGCTTATGTAAATACGGTGTACGATACTACATCTTAGTAAATACGGTGTACGATACATCAGTTTGTGTAAATACGGTGTACGATACTACAGCTTTGTAAATACGGTGTACGATACCACAGCTTAGAAAATACGGTGTTTGATACCATAGCTTATGTAAATACGGTGTACGATACTACAGCTTAGTAAATGTGGTGTTTGATACCATAGCTTATATAAATACGGTGTACGATACTACAGCTTAATAAATACGGTGTACGATACTACATCTTATGTAAATATGGTGTACGATACTACAGTTTAGTAAATAAGGTGTACGATACTACAATTTATGTAAATACGGTGTACGATACTACCGCTCAGTAAATACGGTGTATGATACTACAGTTTATGTAAATACGGTGTACGATACTACAGCTTTATAAATACGGTGTACGATACTACCGTGTATGTAAATACGGTGTACGATACTACAGCTTAGTAAATACGGTGTACGATACTACAGCTTAGTAAATACGGTGTATTAAACCACAGCTCAGTAAATACGGTGTACGATACTACTGCTTAGTAAATACGGTGTAGGAAACAACAGCTCAGTAAATACGGTGTACGATATTACAGTATATGTAAATACGGTGTACGATACTACAGCATAGTAAATACGGTGTACGATACTACAGCTTAGTAAATACGGTGTATTAAACCACAGCTCAGTAAATACGGTGTACGATATTACAGTATATGTAAATACGGTGTACGATACTACAGCATAGTAAATACGGTGTATGATACTACAGCTTATGTAAATACGGTGTACGATACTACATCTTAGTAAAATAAGGTGTACGATACTACAACTTATGTAAATACGGTGTACGATACTACAGCTTAGTAAATACGGTGTACGATACTACAGCTTATGTAAATACGGTGTACGATACTACAGCTTAGTAAATACGGTGTACGATACTACAGCTTAGTAAATACGGTGTATGAAACTACAGCTAAGTAAATACGGTGTACGATACTACAGCTTATGTAAATACGGTGTACGATACTACAGCTTAGTAAATACGGTGTACGATACTACAGCTTATGTAAATACGGTGTACGATACTACAGCATAGTAAATATGGTGTATGATACTACAGCTTATGTAAATACGGTGTACGATACTACATCTTAGTAAATGAGGTGTACGATACATCAGTTTGTGTAAATACGGTGTACGATACTACAGCTTTGTAAATACGGTGTACGATACCACAGCTTAGTAAATACGGTGTTTGATACTACAGCTTAGTAAATACGGTGTTTGATACCATAGCTTATGTAAATACGGTGTACGATACTACAGCTTAGTAAATACGGTGTTTGATACCATAGCTTATGTAAATACGGTGTACGATACTACAGCTTAATAAATACGGTGTATGATACTACAACTTAATAAATACGGTGTACGATACTACAGCTTAGTAAATACGGTGTATGATACTACAACTTAGTAAATACGGTGTACGATACTACAGCTTAGTAAATACGGTGTACGATACCACAGTTTATGTAAATACGGTGTACGATACTACAGCTTAGTTAATACGGTGTATGATACTACAGCTTAATAAATACGGTATACGATACTACAACTTAATAAATAACGTGTACGATACCACAATTTATGTAAATACGGTGTACGATACTAAAATGTATGTAAATACGGTGAACGATACTACAGCTTAATAAATACAGTGTATGATACTACAGCTTAATAAATACGGTGTACGATACTACAGCTTAATAAATACGGTGTATGATACTACAACTTATGTAAATACGGTGTAGGATACAACAGCTCAGTAAATACGGTGTACGGTATTACAGTATATGTAAATACGGTGTACGATACTACAGCATAGTAAATACAGTGTATGATACTACAGCTTAGTAAATACGTTTTACGATATTACAGCTCAGTAAATACGGTGTACGATACTACAGCTTATGTAAATACGGTGTACGATACTACATCTTAGTAAATGAGGTGTACGATACATCAGTTTGTGTAAATACGGTGTACGATACTACAGCTTTGTAAATACGGTGTACGATACCACAGCTTAGTAAATACGGTGTTTGATACCATAGCTTATGTAAATACGGTGTACGATACTACAGCTTAGTTAATACGGTGTTTGATACCATAGCTTATGTAAATACGGTGTACGATACTACAGCTTAATAAATACGGTGTACGATACTACAGCTTAATAAATACGGTGTACGATACTACAACTTATGTAAATACGGTGTACGATACTACAGCTTATTTGAATACGGTTTATGATACTTCAGCTTAATAAATACGGTGTACGAAACTACAGCTCAGTAAATACGGTCAACGATACTACAACTTAATAAAAACGGTGTACGATACTACTGTTTATGTATATACGGTCTACGATTCTACAGTTTATGTAAATACGGTGTACGATACTACAGCTTAGTAAATACGGTGTATTAAACCACAGCTCAGTAAATACGGTGTACGATACTACTGCTTAGTAAATACGGTGTAGGATACAACAGCTCAGTAAATACGGTGTACGATATTACAGTATATGTAAATACGGTGTACGATACTACAGCATAGTAAATACGGTGTACGATACTACATCTTAGTAAATACGGTGTACGATACATCAGTGTGTGTAAATACGGTGTACGAAACTACCGCTCAGTAAATACGGTGTATGATAATACAGTTTATGTAAATACGGTGTACGATACTACAGCTTTATAAATACGGTGTACGATACTACTGTGTATGTAGATACGGTGTACGATACTACAGCTTAGTAAGTACGGTGTACGATACTACAGCTTATGTAAATACGGTGTACGATACTACAGCTTAGTAAATACGGTGTACGATACTACCGCTCAGTAAATACGGTGTATGATAATACAGTGTATATAAATACGGTGTACGATACTACAGCTTTATAAATACGGTGTACGATACTACCGTGTATGTAAATACGGTGTACGATACTACAGCTTAGTAAGTACGGTGTACGATACTACAGCTTATGTAAATACGGTGTACGATACTACAGCTTAGTAAATACGGTGTATTAAACCACAGCTCAGTAAATACGGTGTACGATACTACTGCTTAGTAAATACGGTGTAGGATACAACAGCTCAGTAAATACGGGGTACGATATTACAGTATATGTAAATACGGTGTACGATACTACAGCATAGTAAATACGGTGTATGATACTACAGCTTATGTAAATACGGTGTACGATACTACATCATAGTAAAATAAGTTGTACGATACTACAACTTATGTAAATACGGTGTAAGATACTACCGTTCAGTAAATACGGTGTATGATACTACAGTTTATGTAAATACGGTGTACGATACTACAGCTTTATAAATACTGTGTACGATACTACAGTGTATGTAAATACGGTGTACGATACTACAGCTTAGTAAGTACGGTGTACGATACTACAGCTTATGTAAATACGGTGTACGATACTACAGCTTAGTAAATACGGTGTATTAAACCACAGCTCAGTAAATACGGTGTACGATACTACTGCTGAGTAAATACGGTGTAGGATACAACAGCTCAGTAAATACGGTGTACGATACTACATCTTAGTAAATACGGTGTACGATACATCAGTTTGTGTACATACGGTGTACGATACTACAGCTTAATAAATACGGTGTATGATACTACAACTTATGTAAATACTGTGTAGGATACAACAGCTCAGTAAATACGGTGTACGATATTACAGTATATGTAAATACGGTGTACGATTCTACAGCATAGTAAATACAGTGTATGATACTACAGCTTAGTAAATACGTTTTACGATACTACAGCTCAGTAAATACGGTGTACGATACTACAGCTTATGTAAATACGGTGTACGATACCACAGTTTATGTAAATACGGTGTACGATACTACAGCTTAGTAAATACGGTGTATGATACTACAGCTTAATAAATACGGTACTCGATACTACAAGTTAGTAAATACGGTGTACGATACCACAATGTATGTACATACGGTGTACGATACTAAAATTTATGTAAATACGGTGTATGATACTACAGCTTAGTATATACGGTGTACGATACATCAGTTTGTGTAAATACGATGTACGATACTACAGCTTAGTAAGTACGGTGTACGATACTACAGCTTATGTAAATACGGTGTACGATACTACAGCTTAGTAAATACGGTGTATTAAACCACAGCTCAGTAAATACGGTGTACGATACTACTGCTTAGTAAATACGGTGTAGTATACAACAGGTCAGTAAATACGTTGTATGATACTACATCTTATGTAAATATGGTGTACGATACTACATCTTATTTAAATATGGTGTACGATACTACAGCTTAGTAAATAAGGTGTACGATACTACAACTTATGTAAATACGGTGTACGATACTACCGCTCAGTAAATACGGTGTACGATACTACAGATTTGTAAATACGGTGTACGATACTACAGCTTAGTAAATACGGTGTACGATACTACAGCTTATTAAATACGGTGTACGATACTACAGCTTAATAAATACGGTATACGATACTACAACTTAGTAAATACGGTGTACGATACCACAATTTATGTAAATACGGTGTACGATACTACAATTTATATAAATACGGTGTACGATACTACAGCTTAGTAAATACGGTGTACGATACTACATCATAGTAAAAACGGTGTACGATACTACAGTTTATGTAAATACGGTCTACAATTTTACAGTTTATGTAAATACGGTGTACGTTACCACAGTTTATGTAAATACGGTGTACGATACTACATCTCAGTAGATACAGTGCACTATACTACAGCTTAGTAAATACGGTGTATGATACTACAGCTTAGTTAATACGTTGTATGATACTACATCTTATGTAAATATGGTGTACGATACTACATCTTATTTAAATATGGTGTACAATACTACAGCTTAGTAAATGAGGTGTACGATATTACATCTTATGTAAATATGGTGTACGATACTACAGCTTAGTAAATAAGGTGTACGATACTACAACTTATTTAAATACGGTGTACGATACTACCGCTCAGTAAATACGGTGTATGATACTACAGTTTATGTAAATACGGTGTACGATACTAAAGCTTTGTAAATACGGTGTACGATACTACAGTGTACGTAAATACGGTGTACGATACTACAGCTTAGTATATACGGTGTACGATACATCAGTTTGTGTAAATACGATGTACGATACTACAGCTTAGTAATTACGGTGTACGATACTACAGCTTAATAAATACGGTGTACGCTACTACAGCTTAGTAAATACGACGTACGATACTACAACTTATGTAAATACGGTGTACGATACTACAGCTTATTTTAATACGGTTTATGATACTACAGCTCAGTAAATACGGTGTACGATACTACTTCTTAGTAAATACGGTGTAGGTTACAACAGCTCAGTAAATACGGTGTACGATATTACAGTATATGTAAATACGGTGTACGATACTACAACATAGTAAATACGGTGTATAATACTTCAGCTCAGTAAATACGGTGTACGATACTACAGCTTAGTAAATACGGTGAACGATACTACAGCTTAGTAAATACGGTGTTTAATACTATAGCTTATGTAAATACGGTGTACGATACTACAGCTTAGTAAATACGGTGTTTGATACCATAGCTTATGTAAATACGGTGTACGATACTACAGCTTAATAAATACGGTGTATGATACTACAGCTTAATAAATACGGTATACGATACTGATGTAAATACGGTGTACTATACCACAAGTTATGTAAATACGGTGTACGATACTACAGCTTATTTGAATACGGTTTATGATACTACAGCTCATTAAATACGGTGTACGATACTACTGCTTAGTAAATACGGTGTAGGATACAACAGCTCAGTAAATACGGTGTACGATATTACAGTATATGTAAATACGTTGTACGATACTACAACATAGTAAATACGGTGAATGATATTTCAGCTCAGTAAATACGGTGTATGATACTACAGCTTAGTAAATACGGTGTACGATACTACAGCTTAGTATATACGGTGTACGATACATCAGTTTGTGTAAATACGGTGTACGATATTTCAGCTTATTAAATACGGTGTACGATACTACAGCTTAATAAATACGGTGTACGATACTACAGCTTATTTGAATACGGTTAACGATACTACAGCTTAATAAATACGGTGTACGATACAACAGATTAGTAAATACGGTGTACGGCACTACAGATTAGTAAATACGGTGTACGATACTACAACTTAATATAAACGGTGTACGATACTACAGTTTATGTAAATACGGTCTAGGATTCTACAGTTTATGTAAATACAGTGTACGATACCACAGTTTATGTAAATACGGTGTACGATACTACAGCTTAGTACATACGGTGTACGATACTACAGCTTAATAAATACGGTATACGATAATACAACTTAGAAAATACGGTGTACGATACTACAATTTATGTAAATACGGTGTACGATACTACAGCTTAGTATATACGGTGTACGATACATCAGTTTGTGTAAATACGGTGTACGATACTACAGATTAGTAAATACGATGTACGATACTACAGCTTAATAAATACGGTGTACGATACTGCAACTTATGTAAATACGGTGTACGATACTACATCTTAATAAATACGGTGTACTATACTACAGCTTATTTGAATACGGTTTGTGATACCATAGCTTAATATATACTGTGTACGGCACTACAGATTAGTAAATACGGTGTACGATACTACAACTTAATAAAAACGGTGTACGATACTACAGTTTATGTAAATACGGTCTACGATTCTACAGTTTTTTGTAAATACGGTGTACGATACCACAGTTTATGTAAATACGGTGTACGATACTACAGCTTAGTAAATACAGTATACGATACTACGACTTAGTAAATACGGTGTACGATACCACAGCTTAGTAAATACGGTGTACGATACAACAGCTTAGTAAATACGGTGTACGATACTACATCTTAGTAAATATGTTGTACGATACTACAGCATAGTAATTACGATGTACGATACTACAGCTTATGTCAATACGGTGTCCGATAATACATCTTAGTAAATACGGTTTACACTACTACAGTTTATGTAAATACGGTGTACGATAATACAGCTTAGTAAATACGGTGTACGATACTGCAACTTAGTAAATACTTTGTACGATACTACAGCCTAGTAAATACGGTGTACGATACTACAGCTCAGTATATACGGTGTACGATAGTACAGCTTAGTAAATACGGTGTACGATACTATAGCTCAGTAAATACGGTATACGATACTACATATTATGTAAATATGGTGTACGGTACTATAACTTAGTACATACGGTGTACGATGCTACAACTTAATATATACGTTGTACGATACTACAACTTAGTAAATACGGTGTACGATTCTACAGTTTAAGTAAATACGGTGTATGATAACTACAGCTTATGCAAATATATTGTATGATACTACAACATAGTAAATACGGTGTACGATACTACAGTTTATGTAAATACGATGTATGATACTACAGCTTAGTAAATACGGTGTACGATACTACAGTGTATGTAAATACGGTGTACGATACAACAGCTTATGCAAATATAGTGTATGATACTACAACATAGTAAATACGGTGTACGATACCACTGTTTATGTAAATACGGTGTATGATACTACAGCTTAGTAAATACGGTGTACGATACTACAGTTTATGTAAATACGGTGTATGATACTGTAGCTTAGTAAATATGGTGTACGATAATACAGTTTATGTAAATACGGTGTACGATACTACAGCTTATGCAAATATAGTGTATGATACTACAACATAGTAAATACGGTGTACGATACTACAGTTTATGTAAATACGGTGTATGATACTACAGCTTAGTAAATACGGTGTACGATACTACAGTTTATGTAAATACGGTGTACGATACAACAGCTTATGCAAATATAGTGTATGATACTACAACATAGCAACTACGGTGTACGATACCACTGTTTATGTAAATACGGTGTATGATACTACAGCTTAGTAAATACGGTGTACGATACTACAGTTTATGTAAATACGGTGTATGATACTACAGCTTAGTACATACGGTGTACGATACTACAGTTTATGTAAATACGGTGTACGATACAACAGCTTATGCAAATATAGTGTATGATACTACAACATAGTAAATACGGTGTATGATACTACAGTTTATGTAAATACGGTGTATGATACTACAGCTTAGTAAATACGGTGTACGATACTACAGTTTATGTAAATACGGTGTACGATACAACAGCTAATGCAAATATAGTGTATGATACTACAACATAGTAAATACAGTGTACGATACCACTGTTTATGTAAATAAGGTGTATGATACTACAGCTTAGTAAATACGGTGTACGATACTACAGTTTATGTAAATACGGTGTATGATACTACAGCTTAGTACATACGGTGTACGATACTACAGTTTATGTAAATACGGTGTACGATACTACAACTTAGTAAATACGGAGTACTATACTACAACTTTATGTATATGGTGTACGATACTACAGCTTAGTAAATACGGTGCATGATACAACAATTCATGTAAATACGGTGTACGATACTACAACTCAGTAAATACGGTGTATGATACTACAGTTTATGTAAATACGGTGTACGATACAACAGCCTATGCAAATATAGTGTATGATACTACAACATAGTAAATACGGTGTACGATACCACTGTGTATGTAAATACGGTGTATGATACTACAGCTTAGTAAATACGGTGTACGATACTACAGTTTATGTAAATACGGTGTATGATACTACAGCTTAGTAAATACGGTGTTCGATACTACAGCTTCGTAAATACGGTGTACGATACTACAACTTAGTAACTACGATGTACGATACTACAGCTCAGTATATACGGTGTATGATAGTACAGCTTAGTAAATACGGTGTACGATACTACAGTTTATGTAAATACGGTGTATGATACTACAGCTCAGTATATACGGTGTACGATAGTACAGCTTAATGAATACGGTGTACGATACTACAGCTCAGTAAATACGGTATACGATATTACATCTTATGTAAATACGGTGTACTGTACTACAACTTAGTACATACGGTGTAAGATACTACATCTTAGTAAATACGGAGTACGATACTACAGTTTATGTAAATACGGTGTATGATACTACAGCTTAGTAAATACGGTGTACGATACTACAGTTTATGTAAATACGGTGTATCATACTACGCTTATGCAAATATAGTGTATGATACTACAACATAGTAAATACGGTGTACGATAATACAGTTTATGTAAATACGGTGTACGATACTACAGCTTAGTAAATACGGTGTAGGATACTACAGTTTATGTAAATACGGTGTACGATACAACAGCTTATGCAAATAGAGTGTATGATACCACAACATAGTAAATACGGTGTACGATACCACAGTTTATGTAAATACGGTGCATGATACTGCTTAGTAAATACGGTGTACGATACTACACTTTATGTAAATACGGTGTATGATACTACAGCTTAGTAAATACGGTGTACGATACTACAGCTTAGTAAATACGGAGTACTATACTACAACTTTATGTATACGGTGTACGATACTACAGCTTAGTTAATACGGTGTACGATACTACAGTTTATGTAAATACGGTGTATGGTACTACAGCTTCGTACACACAATGTACGATACTACAGCTTATGTCAATACGGTGTCCGATAATACATAAATACGGTTTAAGCTACTACAGTTTATGTAAATACGGTGTACGATAATACAGCATAGTACATAGTGTGTATGATACTACAGCTCAGTAAATACGGTGTACGATACTATAGCTCAGTATATACTGTGTACGATAGTACAGCTTAGTAAATACGGTGTACGATACTACATCTTATGTAAATACGGTGTACGGTACTACAACTTAGTACATACGGTGTACGATACTACAACTTAATATATATGTTGTACGATACTACAGCTTAGTAAATACGGTGTACGATACTGCATCTTATGTAAATACGGTGTACGATACTACAGCTTAGTAAATACGGCGTACGATACTACAACTTAATATATACGTTGTACGATACCACAGCATAGTAAATACCGACTACGATACAACAGTTTATGTAAATACGGTGTATGATACTACAGCTTAGTAAATACGGTGTACGATACTACAGCTTAGTAAATACGGAGTACGATACTACAACTTTATGCATACGGTGTACGGTACTACAACTTAGTAAATACGGTGTACGATACTACAGCTTAGTAAATACGGAGTACGATACTACAACTTTATGCATACGGTGTACGATACTACAGCTTAGTATATACGGTGTATGATACAACAATTTATGTAAATACGGTGTACGATACTACAGCTCAGTAAAATACGATGTACGGTTCTACAGCTCAGTAAATACGGTGTACGATACTACAGCGTGTGTACATACGATGTACGATAACACAGCCTAGTAAATACGGTGTACGATACTACAGCCTAGTAAATACGGTGTACGATACTACAGCTTAACTAGTTTATGTACAGCTGTATATACATGGCATTAGAACATTACATAATGAAAGTGTACGCCTAATTAGCGCTGAAAACATGTACCCAAATGCATTTACAATATTGCATATATCTATTCTATGTGTTTGTGTTTTACGTTTATTTATCGTCGCTACCGGTTGCCCATATGATCTGCTAAAGAGATTAATCATTTTAGATTTTCGGAGGATAGTGCACTGAAACAGACAGCGACAGATTACAGTGTCTCCTCTGGTTCTTGTGCGTACAGCACCGACACGAGACCTCAGTTTAAAGTCCCATCTGAACTACTGTTAATTTTCTTATGGTCAGACGGGAGATAGATGATATTAACCATGACTAATGTCATTAACCATGACTAGTGTTATTAACAATGACTAGTCTTATTAAAAATAACTAGTGTTATTAACTATGACTAGTGTTATTATCTATGACTAGTGTTATCAACCATGACTAGTGTTATTAACCATGACTAGTGATATCAACCATGACTAGTGTTATCAACCATGACTAGTGTTATTAACCATGACTAGTGTTATCAACCATGACTAGTCTTATTAAACATGACTAATGTTATTGACCATGACAATAATCTTATCAAACATGACTAGTGTTATTAACCATGACTAATGTTATTATCCATGACTAGTGTTATTAACCATGACTAGTGTTATTAAACATGACTTTTGTTATTAACCATGACTAGTGTTATTAACCATGACTAGTGTTATTAACCATGACTACTGTTATTAACCATGACTAGTGTTATTAACCATGACTACTGTTATTAACCATGACTAGTGTTATTAACCATGACTACTGTTATTAACCATGACTAGTGTTATTATACATGACTAGTGTTATTAACTATGACTAGTGTTATTAAACATGACTAGTGTTATTAAACATGACTTTTGTTATTAACCATGACTACTGTTATTATCCATGACTAATGTTATTATCCATGACTAATGTTATTATCCATGACTAGTGTTATTAAGCATGACTAGTGTTATTAACCATGGCTAATGTCATTAACCATGACTAGTGTTATTATCCATGATTAGTGTTATTAAACATGACTAGTGTTATTAACCATGACTAATGTCATTAAACATGACTAATGTTATTATCCATGACTAATGTTATTAAACATGACTAGTGTTATTATCCATGACTAGTGTTATTAACTATGACTAGTGTTATTAACCATGACTAATGGTATTATCCATGACTAGTGTTATTAAACATGACTAATGGCATTAACCATGACTAATCTTATCAACGTATCTATTTATGCTCTTTATTTCCACTTAGCAGTGATTACAAACTACTATATAGACATATCAATAAAATATCAACATTTCAAATTCTATATGCAATGATATGAACATGTTTTGTAAAATATAATATGCTCTTTCATGCTATAATTTCGAAAATCTCCCGAGAGGAGGAAAACAGTTTCAGTTTAGTTCGTGCAAACTCAATTGTGTACATAAAATAGGTATTTTAGGATACCTAATTAATGTACCAGTAGAGGTAAATTTAATTACAATGATTGAATAATATCTTGAACTAGTCTTCTTAACTTGCATATTATAATTATATACTAGTAGTAGTATTATTATGTTTAACTAGTATCATTTTGACTAGCATTATTATCCTTAACTAGTATGATTAATTTGTACTAGTATGAATAATTTGTACTAGTATGATTAATGTGTACTAGTATGATTTATTTGTACTAGTATGATTAATGTGTACTAGTATGATTAATTTGTACTAGTTTCATTAACATTAACAAGTACAATTATATTTAACTAGTAGTATAGTAACTACTAGTATTATTAGCTTTGACTATTTAAATTAACATTTACTAGTATAATTAAATTAACTAGAATAAAACTAACAATGGTTAGTATAATTACCTTTAACCAGTTTTTATTAACTTTGACAAGTATACTTATTATAAAGTAGTATTCAATACTAGTTAAGACAAATAGTACTTTTCGAAATTAGTGACTATTTTTAAATAATATTATTAGAGTTAACTAGTTTAACTAGTATTAAAATTTGAACTATTATTATTAACTTTAATAGTATTAAACTTTCTTTGTAAATAAGTGAAAAACAAATGCATCTCACTTATATATGGAACTTAGAATGGTTTCACGAACGTGCAATAAGTCAACATTAAGGTAATAAACTGAGTCTTATTGGCCAGTTTTTCCCCATCTTTTTTATTGACTTTCCAGATTTAGAGATAAACTTTGCAGTCATATTAAGCTATTCATAGATAAAGAGCTACATAACGAAGGCATACCTGTAAACGTGTAGAGCAGTAAAGTAAGGTCCATTATAACATAGACGTCTCACTGTTTCCTTGAAAGGATCTCCGTTTCATCCAACTCATGTTAAATCAATCGGCAATAATTTTCGTAAATTTACTTGACTTTCCATTTAAATATAAACTATCTATTCCAAATTTCCACTTTCGAAAATCACCACGAACTATCTCAGGAAAAACTGAACTGAATTTGTTTTCCTTTTTTACATTGCGTTTTTAATTATTCCAAACTTTTATAATAAAATTGTAGAAAATGTATTGGTTAAAGTAAAATGAACAGTCATGTTTCACGCATACAGATATATCGATGGTTCATGCACTGTCTTTCTGTTGTCATATTTAATAATGAATCACCCTTTTCTCTCTCTCAAATGTTGATAGTACGGTATTCGTAAATCCATTCATTAATAACTATGTAATCGTCACTGTTGTATTGGCCACCAGACGACCTACACTAAGGGAGCACCTCAAATATCGCATTAATGTCCCCTAAGACTGCTATAACTGTCCATTTCTGCTTAGCCCATAGGTGACAAAGATGCGCGCTAAAGCGTTGGTTTCTTGATAGACGCAGACGACATTTTTTCCAACTTAACTACGTTCAGGCCTTGAAATATTTTGCCAGCGTGTTTCTCCCTATCTGTTTTAAAGTTTCAGTTTTAAACTCTTGGATCGGCATTATTTATATTATGTGCTCCGTATATCAATAGTTTGTTTATCCGGCACTTATTGATGATTGAACGCCAATTTAAAAAATCGTCTTTCACAAAATCAAATGTCAACCATTTCTGGATCATCCATTGGCGGACAATAAAATTATTTTTTTAAAGGAATTCACTCAGAGAGAAACCTAAACTTGTTAATATTTGATGTGATGTTAACTCCGGGTTCATGCAGAGCGTAGTATATATGATATGTATGTACAGCATTGGAGGTGATGTTAACCCCGAGTTCATGCAGAACGTGGTATATATGATATGTATACATGCATCATTGGATGTGATGCTAACTCTGGGTTCATGCAGAGCGTGGTATATATGATATGCATACATACATCATTGGATGTGATGTTAACCTCGAGTTCATACAGAACGTGGTATATATTATATGTATGTACATCATTGGATGTGATGTTAACCCCGAGTTCATGCAGAGCGTTGTGTATATGATATGTATACATACATACATTATTGTATGTGATGTTAACCCCGAGTTCATGCAGTGCTTTGTATAGATGATATATATGTACAGCATTGAATGTGATGTTAACCCCGAGTTCATGCAGAACGTGGTATATATGATATGTATTCATACATCATTGGATGTGATGTTAACCCCGAGTTCATACAGAGCGTGGTATATATGATATGTATGTACACCATTGGATGTGATGTTAACCCCGAGTTCATGCAGAACGTGGTATATATGATATGTATTCATACATCATTGGATGTGATGTTAACCCCGAGTTCATGCAGAGCGTGGTATATATGATATGTATACTTACATCACTGTGTGTGATGTTTACCCCGATTTCATACAGAGCGTGATATATATCATATGTATACATACATCATTGGATAAGATGTTAACCCCGAGTTCATACAGAGCGTGGTATATATGATATGTATGGATGTGATGTTAACCCCGAGTTCATGCAGAGCGTGGTGTATATGATATGTATACATACATCATTGGATGTGATGTTAACCCCAATTCATGCAGAGCGTGGTATATATGATATGTAACATACATACATCATTGTACGTGATGTTAACCCCTAGTTTATACAGAGCGGGGTATATATGATATGTATACATACATCATTGGATATGATGTTAACCTCGAGTTCATACAGAACGTGGTATATATTATATGTATGTACATCATTGGATGCGATGTTAACTCCGGGTTCACACAGAGCGTGGTTTATATGATATGTATGTACAGCATTGGATGTGATGTTAACCCCGAATTCATACAGAGCTTGGTATATATGATATGTATGTACAGAATTGAATGTGATGTTAACCCCGGGTTCATACAGACCGTGGTATATATGCTAAGGTGATGTTAACCCCGTGATCATACAGAGCGTGGTATATATGATATTTAACATACATACATCATTGTATGTGATGTTAACCCCTAGTTTATACCGAGCGTGGTATATATGATATGTATACATACATCATTGGATGTGATGTTAACCCCAATTCATGCAGAGCGTTGTCTATATGATATGTATACATACATCATTGGATGTGATGTTAACCCCAATTCATGCAGATCGTGGTATATATGATATGTATACATACATCTTTGGATGTGATGTTAACCCCGAGTTCATGCAGAGCCTGGTATATATGATATGTATGTACATCATTGGATGTGATGTTAACCCGGAGTTCATGCAGAGCGTCGTATATATGATATGTATACATACATCATTGGATGTGATGTTAACCCCAAGGACATGCAGGGCGTGGTATATATGATATGTATATACAGCATTGGATGTGATGTTAACCCCGAGTTCATACAGAGTGAAGTATATATGATATGTATACATACATCATTGGATGTGATGTTAACCCCGAGTTCATACAGAGTGAAGTATATATGATATGTATACATACATCATTGGATGTGATGCTAACGCCGAGTTCATGCAGAGCGTGGTCTATATGATATGTATGTACAGCATTGGATGTGATGTTAACCTCGAGTTCATGCAGAGCGTGGTATATATGATATGTATACATACATCATTGGATGTGATGTTAACCCCGAGTTCATGCAGAGCGTTGCATATATGATATGTATGTACATCATTGGGTGAGATGTTAACCCCGAGGTCATGCAGGGCGTGGTATATATGATATGTATGTACAGCATTGGATGTGATGTTAACCCCGAGTTCATGCAGGGTGAAGTATATATGATATGTATATATACATCTTTGATGTGATGTTAACCCCAAGTTCATACAGAGCGTGGTATATATGATATGTATACATACATCATTGGATTGTGATGTTAACCCCGAGTTCATGCAGAGCGTGGTATATAAGATATGTATACATACATCATTGGATGTGATGTTAACCCCGAGTTCATGCAGAGCGTGGTATATATGATATGTATATATACATCATTGGATGTGATGCTAACGCCGAGTTCATGCAGAGCGTGGTCTATATGATATGTATGTACAGCATTGGATGTGATGTTAACCTCGAGTTGATACAGAGCGTGGTATATATGATATGTATACATACATCATTGGATTGTGATGCTAACGCCGAGTTCATGCAGAGCGTGGTATATATGATATGTATACATACATCATTGGATGTGATGTTAACCCCGAGTTCATGCAGAGCGTTGCATATATGATATGTATGTACATCATTGGGTGAGATGTTAACCCCGAGGTCATGCAGGGCGTGGTATATATGATATGTATGTACAGCATTGGATGTGATGTTTACGCCGAGTTCATGCAGAGCGTGGTATATATGATATGTATACATACATCATTGGATGTGATGTTAACCCCGAGTTCATACAGAGCATGGTATATATGATATGTATACATACATCATTGGATGTGATGTTAACCCCGAGTTCATGCAGGGCGTGGTATATGTGATATGTATGCACAGCATTAAATGTGATGTTAACCCCGAGTTCATGAAGAGCGTGGTATATATGATATGTATACATACATCATTGGATGTGATGTTAACCCCAAGTTCATGCAGAGCGTGGTATATATGATATGTATACATACATCAATGGATATGATGTTAACCCCGAGGTCATGCAGAGCGTGGTATATATGATATGTATATACAGCATTGGATGTGATGTTAACCCCGAGTTCATGCAGGGTGAAGTATATATGATATGTATACATACATCATTGGATGTGATGTTAACCCCAATTCATGCAGAGCGTGTTCTATATGATATGTATGTACAGCATTGGATGTGATGTTAACCTCGAGTTCATGCAGAGCGTGGTATATATGATATGTATACATACATCATTGGATGTGATGTTAACCCCGAGTTCATGCAGAGCGTTGCATATATGATATGTATGTACATCATTGGGTGTGATGTTAACCCCGAGGTCATGCAGGGCGTGGTATATATGATATGTATGTACAGCATTGGATGTGATGTTAACCCCGAGTTCATGCAGGGTGAAGTATATATGATATGTATACATACATCATTGGATGTGATGTTAACCCCAATTCATGCAGAGCGTGGAATATATGATATGTATATATACATCATTGGATGTGATGCTAACGCCGAGTTCATGCAGAGCGTGGTCTATATGATATGTATGTACAGCATTGGATGTGATGTTAACCTCGAGTTAATGCAGAGCGTGGTATATATGATATGTATACATACATCATTGAATGTGAGGTTAACCCCGAGTTCATGCAGAGCGTGGTATATATGATATGTATACATACATCTTTGGATGTGATGTTAACCCCAATTCATGCAGAGCGTGGAATATATGATATGTATATATACATCATTGGATGTGATGCTAACGCCGAGTTCATGCAGAGCGTGGTCTATATGATATGTATGTACAGCATTGGATGTGATGTTAACCTCGAGTTAATGCAGAGCGTGGTATATATGATATGTATACATACATCATTGAATGTGAGGTTAACCCCGAGTTCATGCAGAGCGTGGTATATATGATATGTATACATACATCTTTGGATGTGATGTTAACCCCGAGTTCATGCAGAGCGTGGTATATATGATATGTATACATACATCATTGGATGTGATGTTAACCCCGAGGTCATGCAGGGCGTGGTATATATGATATGTATCTACAGCATTGGATGTGATGTTAACCCCGAGTTCATGCAGGGTGAGGTATATATGATATGTATGTACAGCATTGGATGTGATGTTAACCCCGAGTTCATACAGAGCGTGGTATATATGATATGTATACATACATCATTGGATATGATATTAACCCCGAATTCATGCAGAGCGTGGTATATATGATATGTATACATACATCATTGGATGTGATGTTAACCCCAATTCATGCAGAGCGTGGTATATATGATATGTATGTACAGCATTGTATGTGATGTTTACCCCGAGTTCATGTAAGGCTTCGTATATATGATATGTATACATACATCATTGGATGTGATGTTAACCCCAATTCATGCAGAGCGTGGAATATATGATATGTATATATACATCATTGGATGTGATGCTAACGCCGAGTTCATGCAGAGCGTGGTCTATATGATATGTATGTACAGCATTGGATGTGATGTTAACCTCGAGTTAATGCAGAGCGTGGTATATATGATATGTATACATACATCATTGAATGTGAGGTTAACCCCGAGTTCATGCAGAGCGTGGTATATATGATATGTATACATACATCTTTGGATGTGATGTTAACCCCAATTCATGCAGAGCGTGGAATATATGATATGTATATATACATCATTGGATGTGATGTTAACGCCGAGTTCATGCAGAGCGTGGTATATATGATATGTATGTACAGCATTGGATGTGATGTTAACCCCGAGTTAATGCAGAGCGTGGTATATATGATATGTATGCATACATCATTGGATGTAATGTTAACCCCGAGTTCATACAGAGCGTGGTATATATGATATGTATGTACAGCAATGGTTGTGTTGTTTACGCCGATTTCATGCAGAGCGTGGTATATATGATATGTATACATACATCATTAAATGTGATTTTAACCCCGAGTTCATGCAGAGCGTGGTATATATGATATGTATACATACATCTTTGGATGTGATGTTAACCCCGAGTTCATGCAGAGCGTGGTATATATGATATGTATATATACATCATTGGATGTGATGTTAACGCCGAGTTCATGCAGAGCATGGTATATATGATATGTATGAACAGCAATGGATGTGTTGTTTACGCCGATTTCATGCAGAGCGTGGTATAGGTGATATGTATACATACATCATTAAATGTGATTTTAACCCCGAGTTCATGCAGAGCGTGGTCTATATGATATGTATGTACAGCATTGGATGTGATGTTAACCTCGAGTTCATGCAGAGCGTGGTATATATGATATGTATACATACATCATTGGATGTGATGTTAACCCCGAGGTCATGCAGGGCGTGGTATATATGATATGTATACATACATCATTGGATGTGATGTTAACCCCGAGTTCATACAGAGCGTGGTATATATGATATGTATACATACACCATTGGATGTGATGTTAACCCCGAGTTCCTTCAGAGCGTGGTATATATGATATGTATACATACATCATTGGATGTGATGTTAACCCCGAGGTCATGCAGGGCGTGGTATATATGATATGTATACATACATCATTGGATGTGATGTTAACCCCGAGTTCCTTCAGAGCGTAGTATATATGATAAGTATACATACATCATTGGATGTGATGCTAACGCCGAGTTCATGCAGAGCGTGGTCTATATGATATGTATGTACAGCATTGGATGTGATGTTAACCACGAGTTCATACAAAGCGTGGTATATATGATATGTATACATACATACATCATTGGATGTGATGTTAACCCAACGTTCATGCAGAGCGTGGTATATATGATATGTATACATACATCATTGGATGTGATGTTAACCCCGAGTTCATGCAGAGCGTGGTATATATGATATGTATACATACATCATTGGATGTGATGTTAACCCCGAGTTCATGCATAGCGTTGCATATATGATATGTATGTACAGCATTGGATGTGATGTTAACCCCGAGTTCCTTCAGAGCGTAGTATATACGATATGTATACATACATCATTGGATGTGATGCTAACGCCGAGTTCATGCAGAGCGCTGTCTATATGATATGTATGTACAGCATTTGATGTGATGTTAACCTCGAGTTCATGCAGAGCGTAGTATATATGATATGTATGTACAGCATTGAATGTGATGTTAACCTCGAGTTCCTTCAGAGCGTAGTATATATGATATGTATACATACATCATTGGATGTGATGCTAACGCCGAGTTCATGCAGAGCGTGGTCTATATGATATGTATGTACAGCATTGGATGTGATGTTAACCACGAGTTCATACAAAGCGTGGTATATATGATATGTATACATACATACATCATTGGATGTAATGTTAACCCCGAGTTCATGCAGAGCGTGGTATATATGATATGTATACATACATCATTGGATGTGATGTTAACCCCGAGTTCATGCATAGCGTTGCATATATGATATGTTTGTACATCATTGGGTGTGATGTTAACCCCGAGGTCATGCAGGGCGTGGTATATATGATATGTATATATACATCATTGGATGTGATGCTAACGCCGAGTTCATGCAGAGCGTGGTCTATATGATATGTATGTACAGCATTGGATGTAATGTTAACCTCGAGTTCATGCAGAGCGTGGTATATATGATATTTATACATACATCATTGGATTTGATGTTAACCCCGAGTTCATACAGAGCGTTGTATATATGATATGTATACATACATCATTGGATGTGATGTTAACCCCGAGTTCCTTCAGAGCGTAGTATATATGATATGTATACATACATCATTGGATGTGATGCTAACACCGAGTTCATGCAGAGCTTGGTCTATATGATATGTATGTACAGCATTGGATGTGATGTTAACCTCGAGTTCATGCAGAGCGTGGTATATATGATATGTATACATACATCATTGAATGTGATGTTAATCCCAAGTTCATGCAGAGCTTGGTATATATGATATGTATATATACATCTTTGATGTGATGTTAACCCCGAGTTCATGCAGAGCGTGGTATATATGATATGTATACATACATCATTGGATGTGATGTTAACCCCAATTCATGCAGAGCGTGGTATATATGATATGTATATATACATCATTGGATGTGATGCTAACGCCGAGTTCATGTAGAGCGTGGTCTATATGATATGTATGAAAGCATTGGATGTGATGTTAACCTCGAGTTCATGCAGAGCGTGGTATATATGATATGTATACATACATCTTTGGATGTGACGTTAACACCGAGTTCATGCAGAGCGTGGTATATATGATATGTATACATACATCATTGGATGTGATGTTAACCCCGAGTTCCTTCAGAGCGTAGTATATACGATATGTATACATACATCATTGGAGGTGATGCTAACGCCGAGTTCATGCAGAGCGCTGTCTATATGATATGTATGTACAGCATTTGATGTGATGTTAACCTCGAGTTCATGCAGAGCGTAGTATATATGATATGTATGTACAGCATTGAATGTGATGTTAACCCCGAGTTCATGCCGTGTGAGGTATAAATGATATTTATACATACATCATTGGAGGTGATGCTAACGCCGAGTTCATGCAGAGCGCTGTCTATATGATATGTATGTACAGCATTGGATGTGATGTTAACCTCGAGTTCATGCAGAGCGTGGTATATATGATATGTATACATACATCTTTGGATGTGATGTTAACCCCGAGTTAATGCAGAGCGTGGTATATATGATATGTATACATACATCATTGGATGTGATGTTAACCCCAATTCATGCAGAGCGTGGTATATATGATATGTATATATACATCATTGGATGTGATGTTAACCCCGAGCTCATCAGAGCGTGGTAAATATTATATGTAAACATATATCATTGGATGTGATGCTTACCCCGAGTTCATGCAGAGCGTGGTCTATATGATATGTATACATACATCATTTGATTTGATGCTAACCCCAAGTTCATACAGATCGTTGTATATATTATTGGATACATACATCATTGGATGTGACGTTAACCAGGAGTTTATGCAGAGCGTGGTATATATGATATGTATGCATACCGCCTTGGATGTAATGTTAACCCCGAGTTCATGCAGAGCGTGGTATATATGTTTATATATATATCTTTGGATGTGATGTTTACCACGAGTTCATGCAGAGTGTGGTATATATGATATGTATGTACACCATTGGATGTGATGTTAACTCCGGGTTCATACAGAGTGTGGTATATATTATATGTGTGTACGTCCTTGGATGTGATGTTTACTACGGGTTCATGCAGAGCTTGGTATATATGATATGTATACATACATAATTGGATGTGATGTTAACCCCGAGTTCATGCAGAGCCTGGTATATATGATATGTATACATACAGCATTGGATGTGATTTTAACCCCGAGTTCATACAGAGCATGGTATATATGATGTGTATGTACAGCATTGTATGTGATGTTAACCCCGAGTTCATGCAGAGCGTGGAATATATGATATGTATACATATATCATTGGATGTAATGTTAACCCCGAGTTCATGCAGAGCGTGGTATATATGATATGTATACATACATCATTGGATGTAATGTTAACCCCGAGTTCATGCAGAGCGTGGTATATATGATAGGTATGTACACCATTGGATGTGATGCTAACTCCGAGTTCATGCAGAACTTAGTATGTATGATATGTATACATACATCATTGTATTTGATGTTAACCCCGAGTTCATGCAGAACGTAGTATATGTGATATGTATGTACATCTTTGGATGTGATGTTAACCCAGCGTTCATACAGAGCGTGGTATATATCATATGTATGTACACCATTGGATGTGATGTTATCCCCGAGTTCATGCAGAGCGTGGTATATATGATATGTATACATACATCATTGGATGTGATGTTAACCCCAATTCATGCAGAGCGTGGAATATATGATATGTATATATACATCATTGGATGTGATGCTAACGCCGAGTTCATGCAGAGCGTGGTATATATGATATGTATGTACAGCATTGGATGTGATGTTAACCTCGAGTTAATGCAGAGCGTGGTATATATGATATGTATACATACATCATTGAATGTGAGGTTAACCCCGAGTTCATGCAGAGCGTGGTATATATGATATGTATACATACATCTTTGGATGTGATGTTAACCCCGAGTTCATGCAGAGCGTGGTATATATGATATGTATACATACATCATTGGATGTGATGTTAACCCCGAGGTCATGCAGGGCGTGGTATATATGATATGTATCTACAGCATTGGATGTGATGTTAACGCCGAGTTCATGCAGAGCATGGTATATATGATTTATGTACATCATTGGATGTGATGTTTACGCCGAGTTCATGCAGAGCGTGGTATATATGATATGTATGTACAGCAATGGTTGTGTTGTTTACGCCGATTTCATGCAGAGCGTGGTATATATGATATGTATGCATACATCATTGGATGTAATGTTAACCCCGAGTTCATACAGAGCGTGGTATATATGATATGTATGTACAGCAATGGTTGTGTTGTTTACGCCGATTTCATGCAGAGCGTGGTATATATGATATGTATACATACATCATTAAATGTGATTTTAACCCCGAGTTCATGCAGAGCGTGGTATATATGATATGTATACATACATCTTTGGATGTGATGTTAACCCCGAGTTCATGCAGAGCGTGGTATATATGATATGTATATATACATCATTGGATGTGATGTTAACGCCGAGTTCATGCAGAGCATGGTATATATGATATGTATGTACAGCAATGGATGTGTTGTTTACGCCGATTTCATGCAGAGCGTGGTATAGGTGATATGTATACATACATCATTAAATGTGATTTTAACCCCGAGTTCATGCAGAGCGTGGTCTATATGATATGTATGTACAGCATTGGATGTGATGTTAACCTCGAGTTCATGCAGAGCGTGGTATATATGATATGTATACATACATCATTGGATGTGATGTTAACCCCGAGGTCATGCAGGGCGTGGTATATATGATATGTATACATACATCATTGGATGTGATGTTAACCCCGAGTTCATACAGAGCGTGGTATATATGATATGTATACATACACCATTGGATGTGATGTTAACCCCGAGTTCCTTCAGAGCGTAGTATATATGATAAGTATACATACATCATTGGATGTGATGCTAACGCCGAGTTCATGCAGAGCGTGGTCTATATGATATGTATGTACAGCATTGGATGTGATGTTAACCACGAGTTCATACAAAGCGTGGTATATATGATATGTATACATACATCATTGGATGTGATGCTAACACCGAGTTCATGCAGAGCTTGGTCTATATGATATGTATGTACAGCATTGGATGTGATGTTAACCTCGAGTTCATGCAGAGCGTGGTATATATGATATGTATACATACATCATTGAATGTGATGTTA
The DNA here is from genome assembly GCA_014843695.1 of Archivesica marissinica. Taxonomy (NCBI): domain Eukaryota; kingdom Metazoa; phylum Mollusca; class Bivalvia; order Venerida; family Vesicomyidae; genus Archivesica; species Archivesica marissinica. The sequence goes on along the minus strand of JABXNX010000044.1, from coordinate 70,331 downwards.
ATCCCAAGTTCATGCAGAGCTTGGTATATATGATATGTATATATACATCTTTGATGTGATGTTAACCCCAATTCATGCAGAGCGTGGTATATATGATATGCATATATACATCATTGGATGTGATGCTAACGCCGAGTTCATGTAGAGCGTGGTCTATATGATATGTATGAAAGCATTGGATGTGATGTTAACCTCGAGTTCATGCAGAGCGTGGTATATATGATATGTATACATACATCTTTGGATGTGACGTTAACACCGAGTTCATGCAGAGCGTGGTATATATGATATGTATACATACATCATTGGATGTGATGTTAACCCCGAGTTCCTTCAGAGCGTAGTATATACGATATGTATACATACATCATTGGAGGTGATGCTAACGCCGAGTTCATGCAGAGCGCTGTCTATATGATATGTATGTACAGCATTTGATGTGATGTTAACCTCGAGTTCATGCAGAGCGTAGTATATATGATATGTATGTACAGCATTGAATGTGATGTTAACCCCGAGTTCATGCCGGGTGAGGTATAAATGATATTTATACATACATCATTGGAGGTGATGCTAACGCCGAGTTCATGCAGAGCGCTGTTTATATGATATGTATGTACAGCATTGGATGTGATGTTAACCTCGAGTTCATGCAGAGCGTGGTATATATGATATGTATACATACATCTTTGGATGTGATGTTAACCCCGAGTTAATGCAGAGCGTGGTATATATGATATGTATACATACATCATTGGATGTGATGTTAACCCCAATTCATGCAGAGCGTGGTATATATGATATGTATATATACATCATTGGATGTGATGTTAACCCCGAGCTCATCAGAGCGTGGTAAATATTATATGTAAACATATATCATTGGATGTGATGCTTACCCCGAGTTCATGCAGAGCGTGGTCTATATGATATGTATACATACATCATTTGATTTGATGCTAACCCCAAGTTCATACAGATCGTTGTATATATTATTGGATACATACATCATTGGATGTGACGTTAACCAGGAGTTTATGCAGAGCGTGGTATATATGATATGTATGCATACCGCCTTGGATGTAATGTTAACCCCGAGTTCATGCAGAGCGTGGTATTTATGTTTATATATATATCTTTGGATGTGATGTTTACCACGAGTTCATGCAGAGTGTGGTATATATGATATGTATGTACACCATTGGATGTGATGTTAACTCCGGGTTCATACTGAGTGTGGTATATATTATATGTGTGTACGTCCTTGGATGTGATGTTAACTACGGGTTCATGCAGAGCTTGGTATATATGATATGTATACATACATAATTGGATGTGATGTTAACCCCGAGTTCATGCAGAGCCTGGTATATATGATATGTATACATACAGCATTGGATGTGATGTTAAATCTGGTTTCATGCAGAGCGTGGTATATATGATATGTATACATACATCATTGGATGTGATTTTAACCCCGAGTTCATACAGAGCATGGTATATATGATGTGTATGTACAGCATTGTATGTGATGTTAACCCCGAGTTCATGCAGAGCGTGGAATATATGATATGTATACATATATCATTGGATGTAATGTTAACCCCGAGTTCATGCAGAGCGTGGTATATATGATATGTATACATACATCATTGGATGTAATGTTAATCCCGAGTTCATGCAGAGCGTGGTATATATGATAGGTATGTACACCATTGGATGTGATGCTAACTCCGAGTTCATGCAGAACTTAGTATGTATGATATGTATACATACATCATTGTATTTGATGTTAACCCCGAGTTCATGCAGAACGTAGTATATGTGATATGTATGTACATCTTTGGATGTGATGTTAACCCAGCGTTCATACAGAGCGTGGTATATATCATATGTATGTACACCATTGGATGTGATGTTATCCCCGAGTTCATGCAGAGCGTGGTATATATTATATGTATACATACATCATTGGATATGATGTCAACCCGATTTCATACAGAGCGTGGTATATATGATATATATACATATATCATTCGATGTGATGTTAACCCCGAGTTCATACAGAGCGTGGTATGTATGATATGTATACATACAGCATTGGATGTGATGTTAACCCAGAGATCATGCAGAGCGTGGTATATATGATATGTATAAATACAGCATTGATGTAATGTTAACCCCGAGTTCATGCAGAGCGTGGTATATATGATATGTATGTACATCATTGGATGTGATGTTAACCCCGAGTTCATACAGATCGTGGTATATATCATATGTATGTACACCATTGGATGTGATGTTAACCCCGAGTTCATGCAGAGCGTGGTATATATGATATGTATACATACATCATTGGATAGGATGTTAACCCCGAGTTCATACAGATCGTGGTATATATCATATGTATGTACACCATTGGATGTGATGTTATCCCCGAGTTCATGCAGAGCGTGGTCTATATTATATGTATGTACATCATTGGATGTGATGTTAACTCCGGGTTCATATAGAGCGTGGTATATATAATATGTATACATACATCATTGTATGTGATGTTTACCCCGAGTTCATGCAGAGCGTGGTCTATATGATATTTATACATACAGCATTGGATGTGATGTTAACTCCGATTTCATGCAGAGCATTGTAAATATGTTATGTATACATACAGCATTGGAGGTGATGCTAACCCCGAGTTCATGCAGAGCGTGGTATATATGATTTGCATACAAACATCATTGGAGGTAAATTAACCCCGAGTCCATGCAGAACGTGGTATATATGAAATGTATGTACATCATTGGATGAGATGTTAACACCGAGTTCATGAAGAGCCTGGTATATATATGTATACATACATCATTTTATGTGATGTTAACTCAGGGTTCATACAGAGCGTGGTATATATGATATGTATGTACATCATTGGATGTGACGCTAACCCCGAGTTCATGCAGAGCGTGGTATATATGATATGTATGTACATCATTTGATGTGATGTTAACCCCGGGTCCATGCAGAGCCTTGTATATATGGCATGTATGGATGTGATGTTACCCCGAGTTCATACCGAGCGTGGTATATATGATATGTATGCATTTGAGCATTGGATGTTGTGTTAACGCCGGTTCATACAGAGCGTGGTATATATGATATATATACATACAGCATTGATGTGATGTTAACCCTGAGTTCATGCAGAGCGTGGTATATTTGATATGTATGTACATCATTGGATGTTATGTTAACCCCAACTTCATGCAGAGCGTGGTATATATGATATGTATGTACATCATTGGATGTGATGTTAACCCCGAGTTCATGCAGAGCGTGGTATATATGATATGTATACATACATCATTGGATGTGATGTTAACCCCGAGATCATGCAGAGCGTGGTATATATGATATGTATAAATACAGCATTGATGTAATGTTAACCCCGAGTTCATGCAGAGCGTGGTATATATGATATGTATGTACATCATTGGATGTGATGTTAACCCCGAGTTCATGCAGAGCGTGGTATATATGATATATATATACATATCATTGGATGTGATGTTAACCCCGAGTTCATACAGAGGGTGGTATATATGATATGTATGTACACCATTGGATGTGATGTTAACCCCGAGTTCATGCAGAACGTTGCATATATGATATGTATGTACATCATTGGATGTGATGTTAACCCCGAGTTAATGCAGAGCGTGGTCTATATGATATGTATGTACAGCATTGGATGTGATGTTAACCTCGGGTTCATACAGAGCGAAGTATATATGATATGTATACATACATCAATGGATGTGATGTTAACCCCGAGTTAATGCAGAGCGTGGTATATATTATATGTATACATACATCATTGGATGTAATGTTAACCCCGAGTTCATGCAGTGCGTTGTATATATGGTATGTATGGATGTGATGTTACCCCAGAGTTCATACAGAGCGTAGTATATATGATATGCATGCATTTGAGCATTGGATGTTGTGTTAACCCCGGGTTCATGCAGAGCGTGGTATATATGATGTGTATGGATATAGCATTGGATGTAATGTTAACCCCGAGTTCATGCAGAACTTCGTATATATGATATGTATACATATATCATTGGATGTGGTGTTTACCCCGAGGTCATGCAGAGCGTGGTCTATATATGTATGTACCTCATTGGATGTGATGTTAACTCCGGGTTCTTGCACAGCGTGGAATATATGATATGTATGTACCTGTTTGGATGTGATGTGAACTCCGGGGTCATGCAGAGTGTGGTATATATGATATGTATACATACATCATTGGATGTAATGTTAACTACGAGTTCATACAGAGCCTGGTATATATGATATGTATGTACAGCATTGGATGTGATGTTAACCCCGAGTTCATGCTGAGCGTGGTATATATGATATGTACGTACAGCATTGGATGTGATGTTAACCACGAGTTCATGCTGAGCGTGGTATATATGATATGTACGTACAGCATTGGATGTGATGTTAACCCCGAGTTCATGCTGAGCGTGGTATATATGATATGAAATTACAGCATTGGATGTAATGTTAACCCCGAGTTCATGCAGAGCCTGGTATATATGATATGTATGTACAGCATTGGATGTGATGTTAACCCCGAGTTCATGCTGAGCGTGGTATATATGATATGTACGTACAGCATTGGATGTGATGTTAACCACGAGTTCATGCTGAGCGTGGTATATATGATATGTACGTACAGCATTGGATGTGATGTTAACCCCGAGTTCATGCTGAGCGTGGTATATATGATATGAAATTACAGCATTGGATGTAATGCTAACCCTGAGTTCATGCAGAGCCTGGTATATATGATATGTACGTACATCATTGGATGTGATGTTAACCACGAGTTCATACAGAGCGTAGTATATATGATATGTATACATACATCATTGGATGTGATGTTAACACCGAGTTCATGCAGAGCGTGTTATATATGATATGTATACATTCATCATTGGATATGATGTTAACCCTGAGTTCATGCAGAGCATGGTATATATGATATGTAAGTACAGCATTGGATGTAATGCTACCCCCGAGTTCATACAGAGCCTGGTATATATGATATGTATACATACAGCATTGGCTGTGATGTTAACCCCGAGTTCATACAGAGCGTGGTATATATGATGATGTTAACACCTAGGTCATGCAGAACGTGGTATATATGTTTTGTATGTACAGCATTGGATGTGATGTCAACCCGAGTTCATGTAGAGCGTGGTATATATGATATGTATGTACATCTTTGAATGTGATTTCAACCCGAGTTCATGCAGAGCGTGGTATATATTATATGTATACATACATCATTGGATGTGATGTTAACCGTGAGGTCGTACAGAGCGTGGTATATATGATATGTATGTACATCATTGGATGTGATGTTAACCATGAGTTCATACAGAGCGTGGTTTATACGATATGAATGTACATCATTGGATGTGATGTTAACTCCGGGTTCATACAGAGCGTGGCATATATGATATGTATACATACAGCATTGGATGTGATGTTAACCCCGAGTTCATACAGAGCGTGGTATATCTGATATGTATACATACACCACTGAATGTGATGTTAACTCCGGGTTCATACAGAGCGTAGTATATATGATATGTATGTACAGAATTGGATGTTATGTTAACCCCGAGTTCATGCAGAGCGTGGTCTATACGATATGTATGTACACCACTGGATGTGATGTTAACTCCGAGCTCATGTAGACCGTGGTCTATAGGATAGGTATGTACACCATTGGATGTGATGTTAACTCCGGGTTCATGCAGACGACAAGTTTATATCGCATAGAGTTAACTAAAGTCATATGTATGCAGACGTTATGTTTATATTGGCATACAGTTAACTAGAGTCATATGTATGCAGACTACAGATGTATATCTACATACAGTTAACTAAAGTCATATGTATGTAGACGACAGGTTTATATCTACATACAGTTAACTAAAGTCATATGTATGCAAACGACATATCTCTATCTACATACTGTTAACTAAAGTCATATGTATGCAGACGACAGGTTTATATCTACATACAGTTAACTAAAGTCATATGTATGCAGACGACATATCTCTATCTACATACAGTTAACTAAAGTCATATGTATGCAGACGACAGGTTTATATCTACATACAGTTAACTAAAGTCATATGTATGCAGACGACAGGTTTATATCTACATACAGTTAACTAAAGTCATATGTATGTAGACGACATATCTGTGTATACATACAGCTAACTAGAGTCATATGTATGCAGATGACATGTTTAAATCTACATACAGTTAACTAAAGTCATATGTATGCAGACGACAGGTTTATATCTACATACAGTTAACTAACGTCATATATATGCAGACGACAGGTTTATATCTACATACAGTTAACTAATGTCTTATGTATGCAGACGACATATCTCTATCTACATACAGTTAACTAAAGCCATATGTATGCAGAATACATGTTTATATCGACATACAGTTAACTAAAGTCATATGTATGCAGACGACATGTCTGTTTGTACATACATTTAACTAAAGTCATATGTATGCAGACGACATATTTGTGTATACATACAGTTAACTAGAGTCATATGTATGCAGACGATATGTCTATATGTACATACAGTTAACTAAAGACATATGTACCAATACGACATATCTGTATCTACATACAGTTAACTAAAGTCATATGTATGCAGACGACATGTCTGTTTGAACATACAGTTAACTGAAGTCATATGTATGCAGATGACATATTTGTGTATACATACAGTTAAATAGAGTCATATGTATGCAGACGATATGTCTATATGTACATACAGTTAACTAAAGACATATGTACCAATACGACATATCTGTATCTACATACAGTTAACTAAAGTCATATGTATGCAGCCGACATGTATATATCTACATACAGTTAACTAAAGTCATATGTATGCAGCCGACATGTATATATCTACATACAGTTAACTAAAGTCATATGTATGCAAACGACATGTATGTATCTACATACAGTTAACTAAAGTCATATGTATGTAGACGAAATGTTTATATATACATACAGTTAACTAAAGTCATATGTATGCAGACGACATGTTTATATCTACATACAGTTAACTAAAGTCATATGTATGCAGATGACATGTCTGTGTATACATACAGTTAAATAAAGCAATATGTATGCAGACGACATGTTTATATCTACATACATTTATCTAAAGTCATATGTATGCAGACGACATATCTGTATCTACATACAGTTAACTAAAGGCATGTTTATGCAGACGACATGTCTATATGCAAATACAGTTAACTAAAGTCAAATGTATACAGTCGACATATATATGTATACATACAGTTAACTAAAGTCATATGTATGCAGACGACATGTCTGTTTTTACATACAGTCACCAAAAGTCATATGTATGCAGTTATCTAAAGTCAAATGTATGCAGAGGACATATCTGTATCTACATACAGTTAACTAAAGTCATATGTATACAGACACATATATGTATCTATATACAATTAACTAAAGTCATATGTATGCAGACGACATATCTGTATCTACATACAGTTAAATAAAGTCATATGTGTGCAGCCGACATGTAAATATATACATACAGTTAACTAAAGTCATATGTATGCATACGACATGTATGTATCTACATACAGTTAACTATGTTCATATGTATGCATACGACATATATGTATCTACATACAGTTAACTGAGGTCATATGTATGCATACGACATGTATATATCTACATACAATTAATTAAAGTCATATGTATGCAGTCGATATGATTATATCTACATACAGTTAACTAAAGTCATATACATGCATACGTCATATCTGTGTATATATACAGTTAGCTAACGCCATATGTATGCAGACGACATGTCTATATCTACATACAGGTAACTAAAGTCATATGTATGCAGACGACATATCTGTATCTATATACAGTTAACTAAAGTCATATGTATACAGACGCATATATGTATCTATATAAAATTAACTAAAGGCATATGTATGCAGACGACATATCTTTATCTACATACAGTTAACTAAAGCCATATGTATGCAGCCGACATGTCTATATCTACATAAAGTTAACTAAAGTCATATGTATGCAGACGACATATTTATATCGACATACAGTTAACGAAAGTCATATGTATGTAGACGACATATCTGTGTATACATACAGTTAATTAGAGTCATATGTATGCAGACGACATATTTGTGTATACATACAGTTAACTAGAGTCATATGTATGCAGACGATATGTCTATATGTACATACAGTTAACTAAAGACATATGTACCAATACGACATATCTGTATCTACATACATTTAACTAAAGTCATATGTATGCAAACGACATGTATGTATCTACATACAGTTAACTAAAGTCATATGCATGCAGACGACATATCTGTATCTACATACAGTTAACTAAAATCATGTGTATACAGAGGATATGTCTGTATCTACATACAATTAATTAAATTCATATGTATGCAGTCGAGATGATTATATCTACATACAGTTAACTAAAGACATATGCATGCCGACGACATATCTGTGTATACATACATTTAAATAAAGCCATATGTATGAATACGACATGTTTATATCTACAAACAGTTAACTAAAGTCATATGTATGCAGAGGAAATGTCTGATACTACATACAGTCAACACAAGTCATATGTATGCAGACGACATATCTGTATCTACATACAGTTAACTAAAGGCATGTTTATGCAGACGACATGTCTATATGCAAATACAGTTAACTAAAGTCAAATGTATACAGTCGACATATATATGTATACATACAGTTAACTAAAGTCATATGTATGCAGACGACATGTCTGTTTTTACATACAGTCACCAAAAGTCATATGTATGCAGCTATCTAAAGTCAAATGTATGCAGAGGACATATCTGTATCTACATACAGTTAACTAATGTCATATGTATACAGACACATATATGTATCTATATACAATTAACTAAAGTCATATGTATGCAGACGACATATCTGTATCTACATACAGTTAAATAAAGTCATATGTGTGCAGCCGACATGTAAATATATACATACAGTTAACTAAAGTCATATGTATGCATACGACATGTATGTATCTACATACAGTTAACTAAGTTCATATGTATGCATACGACATATATGTATCTACATACAGTTAACTGAGGTCATATGTATGCATACGACATGTATATATCTACATACAATTAATTAAAGTCATATGTATGCAGTCGATATGATTATATCTACATACAGTTAACTAAAGTCATATACATGCATACGTCATATCTGTGTATATATACAGTTAGCTAACGCCATATGTATGCAGACGACATGTCTATATCTACATACAGGTAACTAAAGTCATATGTATGCAGACGACATATCTGTATCTACATACAGTTAACTAAAGTCATATGTATACAGACGCATATATGTATCTATATAAAATTAACTAAAGGCATATGTATGCAGACGACATATCTTTATCTACATACAGTTAACTAAAGCCATATGTATGCAGCCGACATGTCTATATCTACATAAAGTTAACTAAAGTCATATGTATGCAGACGACATATTTATATCGACATACAGTTAACGAAAGTCATATGTATGTAGACGACATATCTGTGTATACATACAGTTAACTAGAGTCATATGTATGCAGACGACATATTTGTGTATACATACAGTTAACTAGAGTCATATGTATGCAGACGATATGTCTATATGTACATACAGTTAACTAAAGACATATGTACCAATACGACATATCTGTATCTACATACATTTAACTAAAGTCATATGTATGCAAACGACATGTATGTATCTACATACAGTTAACTAAAGTCATATGCATGCAGACGACATATCTGTATCTACATACAGTTAACTAAAATCATGTGTATACAAAGGATATGTCTGTATCTACATACAATTAATTAAATTCATATGTATGCAGTCGAGATGATTATATCTACATACAGTTAACTAAAGACATATGCATGCCGACGACATATCTGTGTATACATACATTTAAATAAAGCCATATGTATGAATACGACATGTTTATATCTACAAACAGTTAACTAAAGTCATATGTATGCAGACGAAATGTTTATATATACATACAGTTAACTAAAGTCATATGTATGCAGACGACATGTTTATATCTACATACAGTTAACTAAAGTCATATGTATGCAGATGACATGTCTGTGTATACATACAGTTAAATAAAGCTATATGTATGCAGACGACATGTTTATATCTACATACAGTTAACAAAAGTCATTTGTATGCAGACGATATGTTTATATCTACATACATTTATCTAAAGTCATATGTATGCAGACAACATGTCTGATACTACATACAGTCAATAAAAGTCATATTTATGCAGACGACATATCTGTATCTACATACAGTTAACTAAAGGCATGTGTATGCAGACGACATGTCTATATGGACATACAGTTAACTAATGTCAAATGTATACAGTCGACATATATGTGTATACATACAGTTAACTAAAGTCATTTGTATGCAGACGACATGTCTGTTTTTACATACAGTCACCAAAAGTCAGATGTATGCAGATAACTAAAGTCAAATGTATGCAGAGGACATACAGTTAACTAAAGTCATATGTATACATACACATATATGTATCTATATACAATTAACTAAAGTCATATGTATGCAGACGACATATCTGTATCTACATACAGTTAACTAAGTTCATATGTATGCATACGACATATATGTATCTATGTACAGTTAACTGAGGTCATATGTATGCATACGACATGTATATATCTACATACAATTAATTAAAGTCATATCTATGCAGTCGTTATGATTATATCTACATACAGTTAAATAAAGTCATATACATGCATACGTCATATCTGTGTATACATACAGTTAGCTTACGCCATATGTATGCAGACGACATGTCTATATCTACATACAGTTAACTAAAGTCATATGTATGCAGACGACATTTATATATCGACATACAGTTAACTAAAGTCATATTTATGTAGACGACATATATGTGTATACATACAGTTAACTAGAGTCATATGTATGCAGCCGACATGTATATATCTACATACAGTTAACTAACGTCATATGTATGCAGACCACATGTATGTATCTACATACAGTTAACTAAAATCATGTGTATACAGACGACATGTCTATATCTACATACATTTCAATACAGACTTATGCATGCCGACGACATATCTGTATATACATACAGTTAACTAAATTCATATGTATGTAGACGACATATCTTTGTATACATACAGTTAACTAGAGTCATATGTATGCAGACGACATGTTTATATATACATACAGTTAACTAGAGTAATATGTATGCAGACGACATATCTATATGTACATACAGTTAACTAAAGTCATATGTATGCAGCCGACATGTATATATCTACATACAGTTAACTAACGTCATATGTATGCAGCCGACATGTTTATATCTACATACAGTTAATAAAAGTCATATGTATGCAGACGACATATCTGTGTATACATACAGTTAAATAAAGTCATATGTATGCAGTCGAGAAGTTTATATCTACATACATTTAACTAAAATCATATTTATGCAGACGGCAAGTTTATATCTACATACATTTAACTAAAGTCATATGAATGCATACGACATGTTTATATCGACATACAGATAAATAAAGTCATATGTATGCAAACGACATGTCTGTATCTACATACAATCATCTAAAGTCATATGTATGCAGACGACATGTCTATATGCACATACGGTTAACTAAAGTCAATTGTAGGCAGTCGACATATATGTGCATACATACAGTTAACTAAAGTCATATGTATGCAGACGACATGTCTGTTTCTACATACAGTCACCAAAAGTCATATATATGCAGACGACAAATCTGTATCAACATACAGTTAACTAAAGTAATATGTATGCAGACGACATGTCTATGTGTACATACAGTTAACTAATGTCAAATGTATGCAGAAGACATATCTGTATCTACATACAGTTAACTAAAGTCATATGTATGCAGACGACATGTATGTATCTACATACAGTTAACTAAAGTAACATGTATGCAGACGAAATATCTGTATCTACATACAGTTAACTAAAGTCATATGTATGCAGACGACATGTCTATATCTACATACATGTAACTAAAGTCATATGTATGCATTCGACATGTTTATACCTACATAGAGTTAACTAAATTCATATGCATGCAGAGGACATATCTGTGTATCCATACAGTTAACAAAAGCCATATGTATTCAGACATGTTCATATCTACATACAGTTAATTAAAGGCATATGTATGCAGACGAAATGTTTATATCGACATACAGTTAGCTAAAGTCATATGTATGCAGACGACATGTTTATATCTACATACAGTTATCTAAATTCATATGTATGCAGACGACATATCTGTGTATACATACAGTTAACTAAAGTAATATGTATGCAGACGACATGTTTATATCTATATACACTTAACTAAAGTCATATGTATGCAGACGACATGTTTATATCTACATACAGTTATCTAAATTCATATGTATGCAGACAACATGTCTTTATCTACATACAGTTATCTAAATTCATATGTATGCAGACGACATATCTGTATCTACATACAGTTAACTAAAGTCATATGTATGCAGACGACATGTCTCTATCTACATAAAGTTATCTAAATTCATATGTATGCAGACGACATATCTGTATCTACATACAGTCAACTAAAGTCATATGTATGCAGACGACATGTTTATATTGACAGCCAGTTAAATAAAGTCATATGTATGCAAACGACGTGTTTATATCGACATACAGTTATCTAAAGTTATATGTATGCAGACGACATATCTATATTGACAGCCAGTTAACTAATGTCATATATATGCAGATGACATGTTTATATCGACAGCAAATTAACTAAAGTCATATGTATGCAGTTTATATCGACATACAGTTAACTAAAGTCATATGTTTGCAGACGACATATTTGTATATACATTCAGTTAACTAATGTCATATGTATGCAGACGACATGTATGTATCTACATACAGTTAAATAAAGTAATATGTCCGCTGACGACATATCTGTATCTACATACAGTTAACTAAAGTCATATGTATGCAGACGACATGTATGTATCTACATACAGTTAACTAAAGTCACATGTATGCAGACGATATATCTGTATCTACATACAGGTAACTAAAGTCGTATGTATGCAGTCGACATGATTATACACACATAGAGGTAACTAAAGTCATATGCATGCAGACGACATATCTGTGTATCCATATAGTTAACTAAAGCCATATGTGTGAATAAGACATGTTGATATCTACATACAGTTAACTAAAGGCATATGTATGCAGACGAAAGGTTTATATCGACACACAGTTAGCTAAAGTCATGTGTATGCAGACGACATATCTGTGTATACATACAGTTATCTAAAGCCATATGTATGCAGACGACATATCTGTATATACATACAGTTAACTAAAGTCATATGTATGCAGACGACATATTTATATCTACATACAGTTATCTAAAGTCATATGTATGCAGGCGACATATCTGTGTATACATACTGTTAACTAGAGTCATACGTATGCAGACGACATGTTTGTATCTAAATACAGTTATTTAAAGTCATATGTATGCAGGCGACATATCTGTGTATACATACTGTTAACTAGAGTCATATGTATGCAGACGACATGTTTATATCTACATACAGTTATCTAAAGTCATTGTATGCAGGCGACATATCTGTGTATACATACTGTTAACTAGAGTCATATGTATGCAGACGACATGTTTGTATCTACATACAGTTATCTAAAGTCATATTTATGCAGACGACATATCTGTATCTACATGCAGTTAACTAAAGTCATATGTATGCAGACGACATGTCTGTATCTACATACAGTTATCTAAAGTCATATGTATGCAGACGAAATATCTGTATCTACATACAGTTAACTAAAGTCATATGTATGCAGACTACATGTTTATATTGACAGCCAGTTAACTAAAGTCATATATATGCAAACGACATTGTTATATCGACATACAGTTAACTAAACTCATATGTATGCAGACGACATATATATCGACAGCCAGTTGATTAATCTCATATGTATGCAGACGACATGTTTATATCGACATACATTTAACTAATGTCATATGTATGCAGATGACATGTTTATATCGAGATACAGTTAACAAAAGTCATATGTATGCAGACGACATATTTGTATCTACATACAGTTAACTAAAGGCACATGTATGCAGTCGACATGATTATACATACATAGAGTTAACTAAAGTCATATGCATGCAGACGACATATCTGTGTATCCATACAGTTAACTAAAGCCATATGTATGCAGACGAAAGGTTTATATCGACATACAGTTAGCTAAAGTCATTTGTATGCAGACGACATATCTGTGTATACATACAGTTAATTAAAGTCATATGCATGCAGACGACATGTATATCTACATACAGTTAAATAAAGTCATATGTATGCACACGACATGTTTATATCTACATACAGTTAACTAAAGTAACATGTATGCAGACGAAATATCTGTATCTACATACAGTTAACTAAAGTCATATGTATGCAGACGACATGTCTATATCTACATACATGTAACTAAAGTCATATGTATGCATTCGACATGTTTATACCTACATAGAGTTAACTAAATTCATATGCATGCAGAGGACATATCTGTGTATCCATACAGTTAACAAAAGCCATATGTATTCAGACATGTTCATATCTACATACAGTTAATTAAAGGCATATGTATGCAGACGAAATGTTTATATCGACATACAGTTAGCTAAAGTCATATGTATGCAGACGACATGTTTATATCTACATACAGTTATCTAAATTCATATGTATGCAGACGACATGTTTATATTGACAGCCAGTTAAATAAAGTCATATGTATGCAAACGACGTGTTTATATCGACATACAGTTATCTAAAGTTATATGTATGCAGACGACATATCTATATTGACAGCCAGTTAACTAATGTCATATATATGCAGATGACATGTTTATATCGACAGCAAATTAACTAAAGTCATATGTATGCAGTTTATATCGACATACAGTTAACTAAAGTCATATGTTTGCAGACGACATATTTGTATATACATTCAGTTAACTAATGTCATATGTATGCAGACGACATGTATGTATCTACATACAGTTAAATAAAGTAATATGTCCGCTGACGACATATCTGTATCTACATACAGTTAACTAAAGTCATATGTATGCAGACGACATGTATGTATCTACATACAGTTAACTAAAGTCACATGTATGCAGACGATATATCTGTATCTACATACAGGTAACTAAAGTCGTATGTATGCAGTCGACATGATTATACACACATAGAGGTAACTAAAGTCATATGCATGCAGACGACATATCTGTGTATCCATGCAGTTTAACTAAAGCCATATGTATGCAGACGACATATTGATATCTACATACAGTTAACTAAAGGCATATGTATACAGACGAAAGGTTTATATCGACATACAGTTAGCTAAAGTCATGTGTATGTTTATATCGACAGCCAATTAACAAAAGTCATATGTATGTAGACGACATGTTTATATCGACATACAGTTAACTAAAGTCATATGTATGCAGACGACATATTTGTATATACATACATTTAACTAAAGTCATATGTATGCACATGACATGTTTATATCTACATACAGTTAACTACAGTCATATGTATGCAGACGATATGTTTATATCGACATACAGTTAACTAAAGTCATATGTATGCAGACGACATATTTGTATATATATACATTTAACTAAAGTCATATGTATGCAGACGACATATCTGTGTATACATACAGTTATCTAAAGGCATATGTATGCAGTCGACATATCTGTATCTACATACAGTTAACTAAGGTCATATGTAAGCAGACGATATGTATGAAAGTACATTCAGTTAACTAAAGTCATATGTATTCAGACGACATCTTTATGTTGAAAGCCAGTTAACTAATGTCATATGTATGCAGACGACATGCTTATATCGACATACAGTTAACTAAAGTCATATGTATGCAGTCGACATGATTATACCTACATACATTTAACTGATGTCATATGCATGCAGGTGACATATCTTGTATCCATACAGTTAACTAAAGCGATATGTATGCACACGACATGTTTTTATCTACATACAGTTCACTAAAGTCATATGTATGCAGACAATATATCTGTGTATACATACAGTTAACTAAAGTCATATGTATGCAGACGACATGTCTGTATCAACATACAGTTATCTAAAGCCATATGTATGCAGACGACATATCTGTATCTACATACAGTTAACTAAAGTCATATGTATGCACACGACATATCTGTATCTACATACAGCTACCTAAAGTCATATGTATGCAGACGACATGTATTTATCTACACACAGTTAGCTAGAATCATATGTATGCAGAAGGCATATTTATATCTGCATACAGTTATCTAAAGTCATATGTATGCAGGCGACATATCTGTGTATACATACAGTTAACTAAAGTCATATGTATGCAGACGACATGTTTATATCTACATACAGTTATCTAAAGTCATATGTATGCAGGCGACATATCTTTTAACTAAAGTCATATGTATGCAGATGACATGTTTGTATCTACATACAGTTAACTAAAGTCATATGTATGCAGACGACATATCTGTATCTACATACTGTTAATTAAAGTCATATGTATGCAGACGACATGTATGTATCTACATTCAGTTAACTAAAGTCATATGTATGCAGCCGACATGTCTGTATCTACATACAGTTAAATAAAATCATATGTATGCAGACGACATGTTTATATCGACCTACAGTTAGCTAAAGTCGTATGTATGCAAACGACATGTTTATATCGACCTACAGTTAACTAAAGTCATATGTATGCAAACGACATATCTGTATCTACATACAGTTAACTAAGGTCATATGTGTACAGACGACACATCTGTATATACATGCAGTTAACTAAGGTCATATGTATGAAGACGATATATCTGTATCTATATACAGTTAACTAAGGTCATTTGTATACAGACGACATGTATGTATCTACATTCAGTTAATTAAAGTCATATGTATGCAGACGATATATCTGTATCTACATACAGTTAACTAAGGTCATGTGTATGCAGCCGACATGCCTGTATCAACATACAGTTAACTAAAATCATATGTATGCAGAGGACATGTTTATGTTAACAGCCAGTTAACTAAAGTCATATGTATGCAAACGACATGTTTATATCGACATACAGTTAAATAATATCATATTTATGCAGACGACATGTTTATATCTACATACAGTTAACTAATGTCATATGTATGCAGACGACATGCTTATATGGACATACAGTTAACTAAAGTCATATGTATCCAGACGACATATTTATATATACATGCAGTTAACTAAAGTGATATGTATGCAGACGAAATATCTGTATCTACAT
This sequence comes from Archivesica marissinica, assembly GCA_014843695.1. Taxonomy (NCBI): domain Eukaryota; kingdom Metazoa; phylum Mollusca; class Bivalvia; order Venerida; family Vesicomyidae; genus Archivesica; species Archivesica marissinica. The sequence goes on along the minus strand of JABXNX010000044.1, from coordinate 52,559 downwards.
ATAGTTAACTAAAGTCATATGTATGCAGACGACATGTCAGTATTTACATACAGTTAACTAAAGTCATATGTATGCAGACGAC